>CM031377.1:33097081-33265797 GCA_018208015.1 Medicago ruthenica | reverse complement strand
CTAATTTGGTGAAATTCATGAAGTTGTTGTTAAATTGATACTTGATGATTTCATAATTTGAATTGATGATTGTTGTTGCTGTGAAGAACTTTGAGGAATAAATGATTATGTTGTTGTGGTTTTGATGGGTTAGAATTAACATAATTAAGTTTGGGTTGTGGTGAAATTAAGTGATTATGAAATGTTATGTTAATCATGTTAAAATGAGTGAAATTAAGTTGTTTATGATGAAATTAATGTATAATTGATTAAATGACATTAGTATCACAATTTGGGTGTGTTTGGGGTGGATTTAGAAGCCTTGGAAAGTTTAAAATGGTGAAAATCTTGTTTTGTATGAAAATAAGCTGATTTTGGTGGCTGTCTATCAGCCAAAATCGTGGGTCCAGAATTGGTGTTTTGGCTCGGCCAAAATCGTGCCACGAGTTTGTCAGGAACCCCAGTAATGCATTTTTAACCCTTTTAAAATGTCCCTAAACTCTATGGAATGGGTAGGAACTTGCTTTAATAATAAAAGACGTTTTTTTCCATGATTAAATCAAAGTAAAATGATTTGTCTTGGAAATATACTAAATTGAATTGATAAGGTGATACTGAGGAGTATGGATTGGTGAACTTAATGTTGTGAATGAAGTTGCTTGGAATATAGGGATGATGTTCAATTGTACATGATGATTCTTTGATATGGATAAATGTTGGTGTGATGATGATATGATTTGAGATGTATGAATGTATTGATTTGATAATGCAATTGATGTTGATGTGGTGATATGTTATATGATGGAGTGAATTATATAACTATGAACTATATGGTGTTGTGCATTGTCGAATCTATACTTGGTATCCATGCATTCATGGTCAGTCCAATCGTACATTTATGTACAAATTTGGTGCGGGATTTAAGATCTAGAAAAATTGGTGCGGGATTTAAGATCTCAAAAAATTGGTGTGGGATCACTCAGTAACGTAACTATGACATCCAAAACTTGGTACTACATGCATATAGAGTCAAGTTAGACGCATTGGATACATAACTATGAGTTTATGTCAAGGTGTATGAATTTGATGGTGTGTATTTATGTGAAGGATGTGTAATTTGATGACAGTGTTGAGAAATGAATTTTGTGTATTCATCTTAGTGATTGTTTGATGATGATGATTTACTTGTTGATATTCTTGTGATGATTGATGAAGTTTTATTGAAATTTTAAGATGAGTGTGTATAAGAATGTTGCATGTTTATCTAATCACTTGTATACATGATGTTTTGTTTACCTTGATGATATACATGCATCCATGTTTTCCTTTTGTTGAATATTACTCACCATACTTGTTGCCGGTTGGACGCCTACGCCCTTATGGTGTAGACTTGCAGGTTGAGGACGCAAAGTTGTCATGAGTTTTCCCGAGGATGGCTTTGGAGCCTACTCGTCCCTTATTGCTTTTCCTTTGGAGTCTAGCTTAGTGATGCTCTGATTAGGACTGTTGGAATTTTATTTATGTTAATGAACCTTAATGAACCTTGAGGATGTATTTATCATGAAATATGTCTTATCTGACTTATGTTGATGAGATTACTCCGCTGCGATATTATATTATCTGTTGAAGTTTTGAATTTGTGCTGAATGTTGGAGAATAACACCTTGAATGTTATATATATATATATATATATATATATATTGTTGCATATTTATTTAAATATAATATGCAGGGTTTAGGGTGTTACATTGCACTTCTTGATTTGCTTAAAAGGGAGGAGAAGAGAATTTCAAGCTTGCATTAGGGCTTAATTGCGACAAGGATCATGATAGATTAATTGCATGTTGGATTGATTTTTGAAATTTCTGGCTTAGCAATAAAGAGAGTTAACTGGTTCTGATTAAACTGGTTCTGAACTTAAACAAGCAGATTCAGAATAAAACTTGGCACAATTAAATCAGTTATGCAGAAATTAAAAGTGCAGAAATAAACAGAACACACAGGTTTGTTAACCCAGTTCGTAGTAAACACCTCCTACTCTGGGGGATACCAATCCAGGAAGGAAATCCACTATTGGAATTAATCCTTAAGACTCAGACACTGACCCCCCAGTTCCTATCCTAAGCAATCAACTTCCACCTAGTCAGATTTCTACCCACGCATGAGTATTAGAGTCCACTAACTTCCTATTCAAGTAACAGCCTAGTCACTTGAACAACCCTTGAACTAAACCCAGTTCTGAAACAAAACAAAAACTTCATTCTTGCTTAAAAGCTTTGAATGAATTACAACTCAATTAAACCTAAACCAACTCAAAACATATGAGTGGTGCACAAAACAAAGCTTAAAAAGCTTACACACACTAAGACTCTATTTCTGAATTTTCTCTCTTAATCGTCGTATCTTGAATAGCAGCAAAGCACTCCTTATATAGTCTTCAGTAATTCACATAAATTTTAACTCAATCTTCTGCAATTGATTTGTTTCTGAATTACCAAAGGCTAGAATAATTCTGCAAGGTATCTTTAAAAGATTATATCAGGAAAATACGAACTTGCATAAAACTGAACCAAATCTTCATTAAATCTTCTCCAAATCAACCAGCAATCTAGAAGCAATATGCGAGGATAAATCCTTGTTAAATCTCGCAAAGATTCGCGCCAAAACAATTCAGAAAAAGCAGCTTCTGATGAGGTCAACGAAAGTCAACGCGGGCATCAGACTCACATTTCAGCTTCTGAAGTGCTACAGTGCGTTCAGCTTCTGATGAACAAAAGTGCTTCTGAACAGCTTCAAATGAAAAACCTTGCAACTGAAGACTTGTTCTACATATGGAGATGCTTCTATTCAACACATTGGATTTGCCAAAATATGCAGCCAACACCAAAATACTCAACAATCTCCCCCTTTGGCAAATTTTTGGCTAAAACCAATGTTCACACGTTCACACACTCAAGTTCTTCAATTTCCCATAAAACTAACTCAACAATGAAGAACTCCACAATTATATAACATTGCAAAGAGATTAGCAGTGGATTCAAGCTATGTTCTCATAATAAACCAATCAGTTTCAGCTTCTGAACACTGATACACACATAACAGCTTCTGATACACTTGATTTACACATAAACTAATAACTGATCAACTCCTGATCATCACAAACACTCCTGAAGCTTCACAACACTCCCCCTGCAACTCAGCATTCAATATTAAAAACTCCCCCTTAATTCTGAACAGCAGTAACTTGTGAAACAAGTAACTTCTGAAAAATTCTGGAAAGCTTGAAACACTTCAGGACCACAAACACTCAGGAATATAATACCCTTGTACTCCCCCTGAGACACACATTCCCCCTTAATCACAACTGCACAGCTCATGTTGCATTGGGTTTGAACTTTGAGTAAAACAACTAGTTTCTGAACCACATGAATTCTGCACCAGATACACTTTGAACAACTCTAGTCATTAAACATAGGTTTTTCTCCCCCTTTTTAGCCACAAAATTATGACAAACTTCAGACTTAACATAGGGTTTAAAAACTGCACATACATCATCAGAATCAGTCCCAACATCAACTTCAAACCCAGGATCAGACACACACTCAGCATTAGCAAATCTGGCAGGTACTCTATCTTCCTCACATCCAGTTTGCTTTAAATCCTATAAATTCTCATGCAGACAGATCAGGAACACAGCAGAGTACAACATACTTGCTAAGATCAGAATCACACAACAGTCACAGACAATCCACTCTTCAGACTCAGCACCAGAACATGCTTAGTCTTCATCAGACACACACAACAAATGCTTGCTTAATTAACATGTGCCTCAGGCACATTTAAAACCTTCTTCCCAGCTATCTTCTCCTCAAAATCAGCCACTCTTTGCTGAACACAAGTCCTAACATCTTCAGACTTACAAGAAAATAGAACCTTCTGATCAGGAACATGAACTTTGCTCCAGACTTTGGATGGTCCAGCACTAGAATTCTTCTGTGCTACAGAAATTGGCTTGCTGTCATCAGCAACAGCCTTTCCTTTTCCTTTGTTCAGACTCTGAGCAACACCTTCACTCTTTGGTTTCCAAACTTTCTTGATTTTGCTCTTGTTCACAGCTGATTCAACTTTTCCGTGTTGTAAATGTTTGGGATAACCATGCAATTTGTAACAAAAAGGTTTAATGTGACCCTTTTTACCACAATGATGACAAACCCAAGTATGATTCCTCTTATTGTTTCTGAAACATTTCTGGGGTTGCACCTGAGCATGCTTCTGAGGCAACATCTGAGTTTGCTTCTGACCTTGCATCTGTGCTTGTTTCTGAGGTCTCCTCTTTGATGTTCCAACCATAGAGTCATGAGTTTGAGTAGCAGGAACAAACTGATTAACTGGATTCATCTGTTTGGTATTCTGAGTCTGATTAACAAAACCTAAACCAGTTTTTCCTTGTTTCTGATTCTCTCAAATTTCCTCCAACTTATCAGTAGCAGGATTTAACATTCTAACTTGCTTTTTCAACTGATCAAGTTGTGAATTAAGTTGGATTACCTCATTACTGAGAACAGAAATCTTTTCTAAGTGTTCATCCCTCTCAATCTGAAGTTGAGTATTAGTTTTCTTCTGCTCTTCCATCTGCTTGCACACTTCAACAAATTGACATTGCAACTTCCTGCAAAACTCAGCTGGATTTTTGTGACAGGCAGACAGAACTTCAGAGGATGATTCTTCATCACTTGTTTCAGATTCTGACCAAGTTTCTGAACCCATAACTTGATCATCAGCCCAGAATTTACCAGTTAAAGCATTGACAGGTTTATTCTCTTCACCTTCTGAGTCATCATCAGACCAGGAAACAGTCAGACTCTTCTTCTGTTTCTTGAGAAAATTAGGACATTCTGACTTGACATGCCCATAGCCTTCACATTCAAAACATTGAACTTTCTTTGACTGATTGCATTTGTCATCAGTTCTTGTCTTCTGCTTCAAGAACTTCTTGAATTGTTTACTCAGCAGCACAAGAGCTTCTGATGAGCTATCATCATCCACACATTCAGAATCAGCAACAAATGCAACACCTTTACCCTTCTGATCAGTTCTGCTTAATTCAAAGTTCTGAAGAGAACCTATCAGTTCCTCAACCTTCATGCTGGATATATCATGTGCTTCTTCAATGGCAGTTACTTTCATATCAAACCTCTTGGGTAAGGATCTGAGGATTTTTCTAACAAGTTTCTCATCTGTAACTTTTTCTCCAAGGGATTCAAAAGAATTTGCCATGTCCAGCACATTCATGTAGAAGTCCTGAATAGATTCATCTTCCATCATCTTCAGGTTCTCAAATTTTGTTGTGAGTAGTTGAAGTCTGGATAGCTTAACCTTAGAGGTTCCTTCATGAGCAATCCTGAGAATTTCCCAGGCATTCTTAGCAATTGTGCACTGCTTGATCATCCTGAAAACATTCTTATCCACTCCATTGAAAATAGCATTCAGGGCTTTGGAATTTGCATGTGACAAGGCATCTTCGTCATTAGTCCAGTCTTCTTCTGGTTTTAAAACTGTTGTCTTCTTACCATCTTTATCAGTCACAACTGGGTGTTCCCAACCCTTCAGAACAGCCTTCCAGGTCTTGCTATCCATAGATTTCAGGAATGCACACATCCTGGACTTCCAGTACTCATAATTTGTGCCATCAAGTAGGGGTGGTCTGTTGACATAGCCTCCTTCTCTATCCATACTTGCCAGAAATAAATACCCCTGGAACTCACCCAAAACACAGGTAGGGTGCCTGCTCTAATGCCAATTGAAATTTCTGGCTTAGCAATAAAGAGAGTTAACTGGTTCTGAACTTAAACAAGCAGATTCAGAATAAAACTTAGCACAATTAAATCAGTTATGCAGAAATTAAAAGTGCAGAAATAAACAGAACACACAGGTTTGTTAACCCAGTTCGGAGTAAACACCTCCTACTCTGGGGGATACCAATCCAGGAAGGAAATCCACTATTGGAATTAATCCTTAAGACTCAGACACTGACCCCCCAGTTCCTATCCTAAGCAATCAACTTCCACCTAGTCAGATTTCTACCCACGCATGAGTATTAGAGTCCACTAACTTCCTATTCAAGTAACAGCCTAGTCACTTGAACAACCCTTGAACTAAACCCAGTTCTGAAACAAAACAAAAACTTCATTCTTGCTTAAAAGCTTTGAATGAATTACAACTCAATTAAACCTAAACCAACTCAAAACATATGAGTGGTGCACAAAACAAAGCTTAAAAAGCTTACACACACTAAGACTCTATTTCTGAATTTTCTCTCTTAATCGTCGTATCTTGAATAGCAGCAAAACACTCCTTATATAGTCTTAAGTAATTCACATAAATTTTAACTCAATCTTCTGCAATTGATTTGTTTCTGAATTACCAAAGGCTAGAATAATTTTGCAAGGTATCTTTAAAAGATTGTATCAGGAAAATACGAACTTGCATAAAACTGAACCAAATCTTCATTAAATCTTTTCCAAATCAACCAGCAATCTAGAAGCAATATGCGAGGATAAATCCTTGTTAAATCTCGCAAAGATTCGCGCCAAAACAATTCAGAAAAAGCAGCTTCTGATGAGGTCAACGAAAGTCAACGCGGGCATCAGACTCACATTTCAGCTTCTGAAGTGCTACAGTGCGTTCAGCTTCTGATGAACAAAAGTGCTTCTGAACAGCTTCAAATGAAAAACCTTGCAACTGAAGACTTGTTCTACATATGGAGATGCTTCTATTCAACACATTGGATTTGCCAAAATATGCAGCCAACACCAAAATACTCAATAATTTTGATTTGGGAGATGAATTGGTGAAGTTTGAGGGAAAAGGGAGAGAGTCATGAGAGACAAAGAGAGGGAAGAGGAGAGAGTTGTTTTATGATGGAGGAGAAATGAGAAGAAATGAATAAGGACAGGTGGGATAACTCATATAATTACTAGTGTTGAAACTACTTTTATGCCCTTTCCTCAATCCGCAACCTCATATTCTCGTTCGTTTTCAATTCTCAGTTAATTGCCACTGCATCTTGTTAAATTAATACGTGGAATATTACAGAGATGATCACTACATGTACGTCTATCCACATCTTATGTTTGTATTTTATTAGTTTTAATTTATTTCTTTTATTTTAATTTTATAACATCTCAAGAAAATTGGTTATAAAAAAATTCACTAAAATGTAGTATTTTTTTTTAAAAACTCAATATCGAACTTAAAGACCAACTTAATTTAAGTTTAAATTTAAAAAATAATTGAATTTTTTTTTCAGGAAAAATAATTGAGTTACAAAGCGTACAGATACATCTTTATATCAACCGAATTATAAATAATAAATTTAAAAGTAAAACTGTCTAACAACAGCCTTGTAACAATTTATTGGTACTGTCAAAAAACAATTTATTGGTTGTTTTCCTTTAAAAAATAAACAATTTATTGGTTGTTTTTTCTATTAAAATAAAAAGAAACAGCCATATGTAACAAACTTATCCAATTTCCATCACACAATTGGAGTTTGTTCCGATATATCTTACATTCGGTGAAAATTTAAAAAAGATATTGATGACATATATCGTTGCTGGCATTATCATTTACCATTATCTTCTCAATTTAATTTATATACAACAAACAATACACTAATCTTTTCTTCAGCAAAAAAAAAAATACAATAATTTTTTTTAACCATATATCCAACAAAATTACGCTATTTTATGCAATTTGTTTGTTAGGTTAAAAAAATTTGAAGAACGAATAAAAGAGTAGTTCTAGAATCCCATAAATAAATTGTAACAAAAAAAAAAAGAATCCCATAAATAAATAAAATAAATAAATAAAAACAGAATCGAAAATTAATGAATTACTAAAAATTTGGCAATATTCGGTGCGCTTTCCTCGGACCCCGCCAATAGTAATCTAGTTGTAATCCGTTTTAAGATTCAGAAAACCTCGCTTCATTCAAAACGACACCGCATCTTAAATCCTTTTTCTTTCTTCTTCTTGTATACATATATAAGAAGAAGATGGAACATTCATTGAACAATTTATAGCATTAGCATTAGCATTAGAAGATTCTCTCTGAATCTGAATCTGAATCTGAATCCTCGTTTACACGCACACAAACACTATATAATAAACATTCAATTCAATTCAATAATAATAATAAATAATAATGGGGATGATAGTTGAAGTTGAAAACGTTGATGAAGACGACGACGTTTTGGTTCCTCCACCCAATTTCTCCATGGTTGAAGATTGCATTTATCGATCTAGTCTTCCTAAACCTTCCAGTTTTCCCTTTCTTCAAACCCTCAACCTTCGCTCTATCATGTTAGTTTTTTTTTTCCTTTCAAGAATCGTTTTTTTTTTTGTTTGTTTATTATTGATATTGATGTTACTTATTCGTGAATTGATGCAGATACTTGTGTCCTGAACCCTATCCTGAAGAGAATTTGGAGTTCTTAAAGGCACAGAATATTCGTCTTTTTCAATTTGGAATTGAGGGCAAAACGGTATTTTTTTTATATTCATATCGTTATGCTATTTGAATGTTGTTTAAGGCTTGTGATTAATTGAAATAGGTTTAAACATGATATGATACTATGATTAGTCTTGTAAATATATCAGTTTTTACTTTTAATTGTTTGTTTGTAGTCCTTAAAAATATATACCACTTTATTCTTTTGGTGATTGGTATTTTCATCTTTGTGCCGGACTTTTTTAGGAAAATTTCATTGAGATGTATATTAACTAAAGTTTAAATTTTGCTTTATGTGATTGTTTATTTGAAGGTAATTAGATTATGGTTTTATGTTTGGTTGGTTGTTTAAGAGCGCCCCTAGGGCACTAGTTAAGAAAACTAATATAGATTAGAAATATTGTATTAAGAAGTGGTGCAAAGTGGTATATTCAACTTTTTGAAAGTTGAAAATTTGTTGTTTTAAACAAACAATTTAAATTTTCTTAACTAGTGCCGTAGAGTACCGGTTAGCATGAACCAGGAAGGGAAAGGGGAATTTGGGGTTTATCATAAATATGGGTTGGTTTTAGTTATTGTCATGTTTGTGGAGGATCATGAAGTTTGAAGCATGTGGATTGTTGACTGAGTTTTGGTTTTGTCTGCCTTTATTATTTGAGTTAATGAGTCTGTATTATTTTCACTTTGCAGGAAGTTTCCTTACCTGTTCTGAGGGATTCTATTATGGAGGCTTTGAAAGTTTTAGTTGGTAATGAATTTGAAACAAGCTCATTCAACTTTGAGATGCATTTTTTTTGTTTTTATATATATTTTTAGTTCGGTGCTTCTCGTGCTTATTAGATAACTAATTCCTTAATTTTGTGTGTTTTCAGATGTGAGAAATCACCCTATTTTGGTTCATTGCAAACAAGGAAAGGTATAGATTGACTTGCAAATTTATCATCTCATTGGTTTTTTAATTCCTTCTAATTTTATTTTTTTATATTCTAACGATGATTTTTCAACTTTATGCAGCATAGGACAGGTTGCCTTGTTGGCTGCTTCAGAAAGTTGCAGAGTTGGTGTTTGTCGTCCGCGTTTGAGGAGTATCAGAGATTTGCTGGTGTTAAATCCAGGGCAGCGGATTTAACATTTATAGAGAGGTTTGACATCGTAAGTCTTAGGCAGTGTCTTTACAGCATCATCTACCAGTACCAAGGTGCTTCAAAGAAGCGCAGGTTGATGTACCAAGATGAGAATTTACAGAAACCCCGGTTGACATCATTTTAGCTGCACCGGGTTTCAACTCCATTATTTGATTGGATAGAATTTATACTTCAAAGTAGTTTGCTTGGAGTGACTGAACATTATTATCCTTAGGCTTTTCAAAGATCTTTTGAGTGCTGCTATTGCATGCATACTTTTGTCTTTGGCTTCCAAATTTAATTGTTTTAAACATCTCACACAGATACAGTGGTGCAATTGTGCAAATACATTTTTTTTTTCAGCGGCTGAGTTATGGGATTAATTGTAGGCTTCTGAAGCCACCTATATTGAACCTCTCTGTGTATAAGAAATTTTATTCTTTTGTTCCAAGGATTGGATCCATTTGGATACTCATCCTTTATTCATTCTCTCTTTTTTTGTATAAAAAGAATGAAAGAAGTGCATTAATAACTCTGCAAAATGGAGGCTGGAACTCACCTACGATTTTTTAGAGGTTGCAGTCTAAATAGTGTCATACTTACTGTTAATTTTTAAGGAAAGTAAGTTAATAATGCTTTAACCATAGTATTACCACGACTTGTACCAAAGAAGATTCACATTATTTTAGAACTGAAAGAACAGAGTAGACTAAGCTACCATGAGCTGGAGATAGCAGCTACAAGCATCTTCCTGGAGAATCAAATCCACCTGAGGAGTGAGGAGGCACATGTTCCACCGAAGTACACAAGCAAGATTCAAAATGTCCTATATCATTAGCAATTAGTAACTATTAGCTCTTACTGTTTTTTGTTCGTGCAACTTGCAATGCACGAGTGAAACGTCAGGGTCCGATGAATAGATGTACCTTAAAGAACCCTTACAAAAGCATTTCAATGAGTTCATTATAACCAATATAAAAGGATGTAAAAAATTTAAAATCTCCAAGACTTAGGTACCGTTTGACCTGGTTTTTTTCTACTTCTTTACAATTTTAAGGAGAAGGTAGGCCAAACACAATAACTTTTCGACTGTAAAAAAGTCAGGCCAAACAATGCATTAGTTGCTTAAAAAGAGTTGAGCTTATTGGGGAGAACAACAACTCGACTCCCGCAAACATTCTTAGAGCATCTAATGGGAGCAACTAAAATGAATACACTAAATTACTTTTTGTCGGACCAAAGTGGCACGTAGGATTTAGGCAATCCATAGTTGATTTAAGTAATATTTACTTCAACTAACCAATATAAAATGATGTAAAAAATTTAAAATCTATGAGACTTAGTTGCTTAAAAAGAGTAACAACAACTCGACTCTCGCAAACACATTCTTAGAGCATCTAATGAGAGCAAATAAAATGAATACACTAAATTACTTTTTGTCGGACCAAAGTGGCATGTAGGATTTAGACAATCCATAATTGATTTAAGTAATTTTTAGTTCAACCGTAGTTGTTTATAAGAAACCAAAACTTGATCCCACATGTTTTTATAATTTGTTTTTAATCGAT
The DNA here is from genome assembly GCA_018208015.1 of Medicago ruthenica. NCBI lineage: Eukaryota > Viridiplantae > Streptophyta > Magnoliopsida > Fabales > Fabaceae > Medicago > Medicago ruthenica. The sequence continues at coordinate 33,254,614 of CM031377.1, read as the reverse complement.
TAAAGAGTTGTTTTTAATGGATTTATTAAAATGATGAGTTTGATTGAATAAAAAATTGTTTTTTATAGGTGAGAAAGAGTTAGTGTACGTGTGGAGTGAACGTGAATTATCATTAGTGCGTCCATTATGCCAATTGCCAAGTGAAACTTCTCCAATGGTAATAAAAGTGTAAGCAACGTCATCTATAAAGAACCCATATGTTAGCTAACTGGCGATTGATGCTCTTAGGAAGTGGCAAAGAGCTTTAAGTTGCAACATGCCTTAACGGTTGAAAACGAAATAATTAGACTAATGGTTTCATAAGCTTGAAATGAAGTCTCACATTGCATAAATAATAAGACTAAATGGTTTCATATTCCTAAAAAAAAAAAGACAACGGTTTCATAAGCAAGGCGAAAGACCAATATGTTCACCCCTACAAACTATTAAAAATGTCAATTTTACCCTTTTTCATTTAACTTATTACATAATTTTTTTTCAACCTTTTCGGATTTAGCATAAGTTCACCCCACATGAGTTTTTCCGGTATGCAAAAGTTTTCTGAAAAACTTCACTTCAACATTCCGGTTTGAAAAAAAAGAAAAAAGAAAGAAAGAAACAGGAAAACTTTATATAAGCTTCCCGAAAATGTTTTACAAAACTAAAATCTTTATATAAGTTAAAGTTACAAACCAGAAAACTTTATCCAAGTTTTTCGGGAAAATGATGCACTTTGAAAAAGTTAAAATAAGTTTTCCGAAAATAGTTGCTTACCTAAGAGTTTGTATTTGAACATTTATTATGTCCGAAAAACTTTGAAAATTTTTAGAAAAAAGAGAAAAAGTGAAGGGTTTTAGTTTATTTATGAGGGTAAAATAGATAGTTGGCACAAATTGTGTGTGTGTGTGTGGCATACATGGAAAATTTTCCAAGTTTAGATACTAAAACCCGACTTTGACACAATAGAGGCTGAAGCCCAATATATAAAATACTACTGTGTTGGTTTGCGGTAATAATTTAACGAGAATTTCTTATCCTTCTACTCTTCTTAATTTCCAATGACTCTGTTCGTTTTCTATAATCCCAAGTGTATTTATGAAATCTCAGAATATAGAACCCGAAAGCTATCAGGACACAAAATACCAAATATTTTTTGAATAAACCAAATTCTAGCACAGCAAGAAAAAATTATGTGTTTTATTGGTTCAACATATAGAATCCAACAACATATTTAACATTCATATATGTTTCAGGGTATAAAATTCAACCGTTTCAAACCCCAATGAGACCAGTTTTTAACCACACTGAAATTCATTATATTTCAGATTCTATAAACTGAATGGTGTAAAATATGTGTCCGATTTTTAGAATCTGAACATGAACAACACATAGAAGCAATCTAACATTAAAACATTTAATCTAATATAATAGTAGCACACATTAAAACATAATCAAAGCATAACAAGTAGAACACAATGTCGTACATAATAATATACATCATATCAAAATATCCAAAAAATACAAAATATTTAAATAGAAATTTTTGGAAATACAAATAGGTAAATCCTACTGGGTAGAACGACCCCTAACACCCCTCCTGTAACATCCCACTTAAACGTAACTTTTATCAGTAACAGAGGAATTAAGAGAGAGTAGTGGCAGATTTGTAATTATGAGAGGAAGGGGTATTTAAAGGGATAAGTATGAAATATTCTTCATTATTCAAAGTTCCTTCTCTCACTAGAAAACATATTTTTCTCTCCCTCTCTCTCTAGGATTTCGGTTTTGCATCAACAGCAGCTGTAATCCAGCAGTTCTCCTTCTTTGATTTCTTGAACTGGAAGTAGACAAGCTTATGGGAAAGATGGAAGCAAAGAAAGCTTGAGGAAAAAGTAAGGAAAGAGTAAGACCAAGCTAGGGTTTGGAAAAAGGAAGCTTATCAAGACCAGCAACTACATGGTGAGTTCCTTAGAGTAGCTTATCCCTTTTGGGTTATAATTGTGTGAGAATCACATCAGATTTCTAAAGTTATAAGGAAAAGGAAAGTTTTTCCCCCTTTTTGATACATATGTTTGATCCTTGCTTAATCCTGGTTCACAGTAAGTTTTTATAGTTCAAATGAGTCCCTGGCATGTTTTCAAAGATCACTGGACAGTTGGGTACCAAGGTTTTCAAGATTAAAACATGTTTATCAGAAAATTCTATGTTCTGCTACGGTCGCAGAGCGACCAAGAGTTTGCTCTGCGAAGTAGCAGGGTTTTGCTACTGTCTACCATCGCCCAAACTTTGCTTTGCGAAGTGATCAGAAGCTGAGTCGCAGAGCGAAGTTTGGACACTCTGCGAAAGCTTCAGACTCTGAACCTTCAGAAGCTGACTTCAGAGTCTGAAGGTTCAGACGCAGGGATCGCAGAGCGACGCTCAGGGTCGCAAAGTGAACTTACCCATAATGGCATTTTTATTATAAACTTCTGTACCTTGCCAATGATCTTTGATATGCTTTGAGGTAGTGATATATAAGAACCTTCAAGGATTAATCTAGGTTAAAGATATGTATCATATCAGAGTGATGGGTATTTTATCCACGAGAATTATTATAGATGGGATAGTAAGCCCATAGTATGACATATGATAATGATATGTCTAGAACCTTTAATAGGTTAACAGGAACTGAGAGGTATTCAGTTGGAAGTACATGAGTACTAGGAATGTTTCTTAACATTCAAGGATTCATATGAGAATAGTATTAGGTATGTTATGGGTTAGTTCCTCAGGATACCCTTAACCAGGCAGGTTTTAGTGTACCGTAGATAGAGGTACCAGGCTTTTCCCCAGTTTCAGGTACATTTATATGTACATCAGGGCGTGTCCCAGTTGTTCAGGATAGGATGTACCCTAGTTAGTGGTACAAGGACTTTTATCAGAATTTATACAGATTATGTATAAACATGTATATATATGTTGACAAGTCGTGGCACAGGTACGCTTCAGATTTATTCTGGATAGGCCAGCCCGTTAGGGAGCCTACATGACGACTCTTTTATATATATATATATATATATATATATATATATATATAGATGTTCAGGACTTATCAGGAATATATATATATATATATATATATATATATATATATATATATATAAGGAATAATTAATTATCAGGATAAACTTTGTGTCTTCTGGGTTCTCGCAGTTAGAGAGCGCAGGGGGTTCCAGTCATTGCTGGAATGGGAGGAACTTTCCGCGAGGATAACCACACAATAGTTTATAGTGTGTCTTCTGTGTTCGCTAGTTAGAGCACAGGGGGTTCCAGTTACAGCTGGAATGGGAGGAACTTTCCGTGAGGATAACCACACACACAGGCAAGAGGAGTCCGGTGATTAGCCTCAGATATGAATTTTCATCGGTTATCAGGGGAATGTGCTTCGGGGTTACTCCACTCGGGGGCATTCCATAAAATGAAATCAGATAATAATGTTTGTTCAACGCTAACATCTAACATAATATTATGTATCAGTTTATACTTTATTATGTTATCAGGTAGATTTACCTATCAGGCAGGTATCAGGTGACCAAGTTATCAGGTTATAGTCTAGATTTCATGACTATTCAGTTATCAGACTCAGGCTGTGATCCTAGGTTTCCCCTTGATCACTAGTTTAGCAGGATGTAGTTTAGTTATTATGACTACACAAGATAGCAGGAACAGGCAGGTATACCCTATATGGGAAAGGTTAAAGCTTGGCGATCATAGGAATCCCCAAGATTGCCAAAAGTAGGCATGGCGACCCTAGGTTCCCCGAGGTTGCCAACAGTAGGTTGGGTGGAGCTCACTGAGACATTATGTCTCATCCCATTCCTTCTGGTGCAGGTTTTCAGGTTAGCACGAGGTTCGTGAGGATGATCATCAGGGAGACGCTGGATGGAGTGCAGTTGCTCGTCATGTACCAGCTCAGGAGCTTATCGGACTTTTGTATAGTATTTATTATGGTACTAGAAAGGTTGTATAAACGAGCAAAATTGTATTCATTCAGTTGTGTTGTTTTATTATTATTGAAAACCTTGATGTATCCAGTATCAGTTTAACGCACATGCTAATATTCTAGATAAAATTAGTATGGGTGTTACAATTGGTATCAGAGCAGGTCGATTCAGATCGTGCCTTGGGTCATTAAATATTCAATAAAATTAGTGGGACCATTGGGTTCCGGATATCGTTCTAAGGGTCACATCTAGTTGAGCCTGATCAACTCATTCTAGTATATGACAGTTAGGATAAATATATGAGAGCTGAATGTGACCGTGGAGGAATGAAGCGCATGAAGAGCGTGTTTAAAATGTCATATTTTAAGACAGGAATTGGCGAAGAAGTATTTGATGCCAAGTGGTGGTTATCAAACCGTAAAGTAATGGAGCCTGTTAATGGCCGAGTTTCAGGAATATTAAATATATTTAAGTATAAGGTGAGGTGCCTTAAAACAGATGGACGTGTCATTGAGAAATGTCTCGTCTGAGGAGACATAAGAAGTAAGGAATTATGGTGACACTTTAGAGACCGAAGTTGTCTCGGAAAAGACTATGAGTATGACTCCTTATGGAATACTCTGAGGAATGATTTGCAACCTAGAAATCAAGATTTTGAGGTTAAAACGCAAGTTTCAGGATTCTCAGTTCTGCTACGATCGCAGAGCGACCAGGACTTTGCTCTGCGAAGCTTCAGACTCAGAAACAGGCTACAGATTCGCCCTTCAGACCCAGGAACTCGGAACGAGAATTATCAGTCGATTACTGGAACCTCTAGACTGCCAGCAAGGATAATGTGTAAGAATTGGAGGACTCGCGCACTCGGCGGTACAACATCTATCCTCGCATCTCATTAAAGATATGCTCCAAACCCTCCTAGATTGGGGTCCTCGGCTGCACATGACCATTGTCCAATAACTCAACTGTCAATCTTCTGATGCGGTCTATCCATTGGACCAAGTCTGCAACTGAGTTCGCCTCACTCGTTAGTCGAAATCTATGCAACCGGCTCTTCTTTAACTGGTTTAGGAGGGTTTCCTATAGGTGTGGCCAACATGTACAGATGTGATATCCTCATACACCACCTCATGTAACCTAATGTTGTATCCAACTCGTACAACACATGATCTCTTTGGTCCTTTGCAACCAACACATGATCAAGAACATCGGCATAGGCCTCACACATCTTATGTCGAGTAATCAGGGGTGAAGTAAAGACAACTAGATGTCTGAGAATAGTTTGAACAAATTTGAACTGCTGCAACACACGCTTCGACAAATATCAGACCATGTGAGATTCATATGTGATCCAGCTAGAGTAAAGACTAATGTTCATGAACAAATGTGTGTTGTAGTGAGAGGCGTAGGCATATAAGACATAATGATGGGGTAACAAATTATCCAGGTGCTCTTGATAAGGGTGTGTGACAATGAGACCCTTAAGTAGGATTAACATGTTAGCACACAAGTGTCAGTCCTCCATGTACCCTTCCTCAAAATCCTTGGGTCCAACACCCTATAAGTGCTGAAATATCCATGTTTGCGTCAATATATACCAATCTATAAACAACTTAGAATATAACATTTTTAATAATTGCATAAATAACCATGTGTTTATTTTACTTGAAGTGGTGTAAGGAAACCATCCATCTGCTTCAGTTTATGATGTGAGAGAAAATTAAGCTCTATGTACAAGTGGGTTAGGGAAGCCGCTTGTTAGACATACTCCTGAATCATCTCTAAATCAGAAAAATATAATAAGTAGGTCACATCAACATACATGACACTTTTGTCCATGAAGAAAGTGGTATCCACCAAGTATAATATGTATATCCTGATGGACCACGGTTGATTCAGCTCTCTCTGAACCACATCTCCATCTTGATCATCGTCGTGTGCTTCCTATAAACGCATCTTAAACTCAAGCGCTAGGAAGATGAATCATGCATGGGCCCCGTTCGTGTCATCCATTTCTTGGTCAATATCCTCCGGGTCAACACCTATCAACTCCATCATCTACTCGTGCTAGGATGGTGGCTCTGGCACAATCATCTCTCTCTAGTATTCCAAACTATGTTTTTAAGGTGATGGTTAACACAACCTCCATTTGTGGTGAAACATAACATATTTGTCGTAATTTTATATGGGGAAGCACACAAGATCAAAGAACGTGTCATCTTCTATCCTGGGTAGAAATTTGCAGACCAAAAAAGGATGGTGGGATTGGTCTTAGAAATCTAAAAATAAGCGTATGTACAAAAGTTAGCCTGGTAATTGGTTACTAACAGAGACACATTGTGGGTTCAAATTCAAAGACATAAATACAAATGTGGAAATTTAACAATGCCTATCATCCATATGAGATGAAATTCTTCAAGCATGTGGGCGGCTATACTCAAAACATGGCCTAATTTCATCTCTAATATCGCATGGTCCACAGGAGAGGGTAACGAGGTGCGTTTATGGCATGATTACTAGCTGCTAGGGCAAGGTATTCTCCAAAACATAGTTACTAATCCCCCTCCTTAGATGCAGATGAAGTACCTAATTTCTTTTTATACTGATGTCGATTCTTGGGATTGGAATAAAATATAAGCTTATCTTCCTATGGAAGTCCATAACAACTTTTCTAAAATCAAGCCTTTGTCTCAGGTGTGTCTGATTATCCTAATTGGGTACTTGAAAGTAATTGACAATTTTCTGTAAGATATACCTATATAAAGCTAGTTGCTAATGAACAACATCCTAACAAATATTGAAAGAGGAAAGAGAGGTATGACTACAATTCTTTATGTCCTAGATGTTAGTTTGCGCCAGAAACTATTATGCATGTGTTAAGGGATTGTGATGATACTAAAGAATTTCGAGAGAGGTACATAAACCATGACATATGACACATTCTCTTTAGTCTTGGAATGGCGTGCTGGCTGTAGTGGAATCTTTGTACTACTGATGTTGGCAACATCCACTGGAGTTGGTCAATTTTTTTCAGCGTTGTCGTCTCGGCCCTTTGGAAAGATGGAATAAACTAGTTTTTTCTCATATCACTAAAATGGGCAATAATATTATTGTTGTTGTATCTCATCACACCCACCAAATTAAAGGGGAATTTGCTAATCTCACTGCTTTTTGTAATGATGGGATTGAAGTTCTTTCAACCCACTAATAACGACCAATTCATGGTCACTTCAAAGTGAATGTCGATGGCACTTTTATTTTGTCCTTTGGGAGTACATCTTGTGGTGGAATCATTGGAGATGAAATCGGCATATTTAGAAAAGGCCTCTATATCAAATATGAGTAATGCTCTTCATGCTTAACTCATGGTTCTACACAAAGGTATACTCGTTGCTTGTGATATCTCCCTTTGTAATGTTAGCTTTGAGGTCGACTCAGCAACTGTGATTGGTATTTTTCTCAAGGGGCACACCTCAATTGCCCACTTACACATACCGGAAGAATCACTTTAGGGTCCGTTTGGTTTGAGAGTTTTGGAGGGAAGGGGAAGGGAGATAATATTTTTAATTTGACGTGTTTGGTTCAATTTTTAGAAGAGGAGGGAGAGGAGGGGAGCAAAATCTCTTCAAGACCCACCTTTTGCTTTCTCCTAAATTGAAGTTTTCGAAAGGGAGGGGAGGGGAGATGATCTTTTTAAAATTTTATTGCATTACCAAAATTATCTTTAGATTAATTTAAAATCTCAATATTATTCTTGTAACAACTTTTTTTAAGGAGTGTAACAACTTTTATTATTATTAGGTTATATTACCGTCGGTCTATGAAATTGTAAAAACAAACATTTTTTCGTATATTTAATTAAGATTAAGGGTAAAATAGTAAATTAATTTTAAAATCTCTCCCTTCCCCCTTGTGAACCAAACACATTTTTAATTAAAATTAATCCCCTCCCCTCTTTTGAACCAAACATATATTTAATTAAAATATCTCCTCTCCTCTCTTTTGAACCAAACATATATTTAATTAAAATATCTCTCCTCCCCTCCCCTTCCTTCCCCTCCATTAAAATCCCTCCCCTCCCCCATCCGTTAAACCAAACAGACCCTTAGATGTTCAGACTTCTAGACCGATAATTATCCATTCAACTTGTTAACTGAGATGCTTGTTTCAGATGAACGGCCAAGATAAAAAAAACTGCATGCATTTATTGTAACAGCCCGTTTTTAGCTAGAATTATTTTACATATTATTTATACGTGCTTATATGTGTTTATGTGTGATTAATTGCTTGGTTGTGTATTTGATATGAGATTAGTGAATTTTTAGCCTAGAAGGGTATTTTGGTCATTCGGTGAGCAAGGGTAAATTAATAATTTTATTTAGAGGGTTATTTTGGTGTTTTAAATGGGAATGATTATTTTTACTAAGGTACTAGTGAGTTGGGGTAATTAATTAGAGACGGTAATTGTTCGTTATTTTGACGGTTTAAGCGAGTAGTAACTTTGGGGAATTAGTGGTAAGAATATTAAGCCATTAAGACAATTAGAGACCTAGCCCAATCATGTGGTGACTATATAAACACAACACTTGTGAGAAAATTAGGTTTTTACATTCATTCATTCATTTCACAAGATATTTTGAGAGAGAGGTAGAGAGAGAAAATGGATCAAGAGAATATATGAAGAAGCTAGAGAGAGAGCTTGGGGTTTGAGGAGCTAGGAGCTAAAGTGAAGCTTAAGCTAGAGGAATCAAGAGCTAGAGGTAAGGGTGGATGGTTCCTTTCATTAATTAAGTCATAATCTATACTTTCAATTATGGGTTTAAGTGCTTTTATGCTAATTGTGACTTTTTATGATCTTTGATGATGAATTTCGTGCTCCTAATTCATGTGAATAGGTGGGTATGATAAACTTCATGAAATTGTTGGTTATATGCTTAAATTTCAAAGTTGTTGTTATTGATAAGTTGTTTTGATGATTGTGGATTAATTGGGTGTAAATCATGAATTGATGTAAGATTGTTGTTGAAACATGTTTGAATTCACTTCATCAATGTTATTTATGATTGTGAGCAAGAAACTATGATTATTGAGTGGTTTGTTGTGAAATAAGTTGTTGTTGTTGGTGTTTTGATGAAAATGACTTAATTAAGTGAAAAATGAATAAGCTATTGATAAACTGAGAAAGTTGTTGTTAGAAGAGTTATAGTTGGTGTGTGTAGTGCTGTAAACATGTTGGAAAGAAGTTATTTAACTGGGGATGTTTGTTTGTTAAACTTGGGTGAAATTGGGGTTTTGAGACGAACTTTGAAAATTTACCGGAAAATCTTTGAAATTGATGTTTCCTTGAGTACCCATTGTTCAATTTAAGTATATTGATCATGAGTATAGCTTATAAAATGATTTGGGTGTGTTGGGATTGAGTTAAGTGATTTAAAAGTGATTTTTTGGTGAAAAACGTGTTTTAGAAACTGATTTTTGGTGGCTGACTGTCAGCGAAATCGTGTCACGATTTTGAGTCCAGAATTTGGTGTTCTGGCTCTGTGAAAATCGTGTCACGATGTGAAGAAATCGTGTCAAGGACAGAAACCCAAATTTCGCTTTCAATTGGTTTTTTCACTAGTTTCTGTTTTGAACTGGATTTTGGTGTAAACATGAAAGTTGTAGATATGGATGTTAGCTTTCATATGACATTGGTTTGACTTCATTTAGATTTCTAGAACTTGAGTTATGAGTGATTTACTACACATAGGTCATGACACATTTTTCATGAAAACTGCTGTATACTTTTCCAATGAACTATGAAACATCTCTATAATTAATAATGATCTTAAGGAAGCTTTTAGAGCTAATAAATGAGTATGTATTGATGGAGTTGCTATTCATAATGATGTGCTATGAGTGATTAATGATGAGTAAAATTCGTAAAGTGAATATGTTATTGATGTTATAGATGATGTTATTAATGATGTTATTGATGATGTTATTGATAATGACTGGTTGATTGTATGGATCTAAGTATTTGATAATGCAATTGTTGGTGAAGAACATAATTGGTGGTGCTTATTATGTTAATGTACATGTTGGTGAGTCATGCATTGTCAAGTCCTTGCTTGAAGTCCATGCATTCATAGTCATTTTGAGGTGTTTGAAGAATGTAATTGGTGGTGTTTATTATATAGCTTCTGCAGAACATAATTGGTGGTGTTTATTATGTTGGTGGATTCATTAACGGTAAAATTATCTCCGGAATCCTAATGGTACCACATGCATCTAGATGAGTCTAGAACATTGCATACGTTTAATAGTTGGTGAGTCAAGTCATACTTGAATATTTGAATTGGTGTATATGTGTATTGGAGAACTTTTGGTGATTGTTGTGAATACTTGAAAAAGGTGAATTGGACATGTTACTTGATTATGCTCGTATACTCATTGATTTATAATGATGGAGAGTATTACATATGTGAAATTAAATTATGCTATTTATTCTTATTTGACTATGTTCTAATTATGAATCGTGAACTAACCCCCAGTGGTCGTTTGGTTGACCGCCTACCTTATTCTTATGAATGGGTAGACGGCGTGCAGGAGTAGTTGTTTTAGTTCGGTGAGTTGCAGGAGGTTAGCTTTGAAACTACCTCACTTTGCCTTCTTGGAGTCCTAGAGTCGGGCTCTGATTTAGGGTGTTTGTCTGTTTATTTATTTTATAACTGTTGTGATTTGTATCACTCGGTGTGTCGAGATGAGATTTTATACTTGGTGTTGTATTGTGATTTATATGATATAACTACTTGGAGATGTTTTTAAGTAGTTGTTGTTGGGATGTTTTGTTGTATATTTCCGCTGCGACGTTTTAAAAAGAAAAATTAATTACGTATGTTTGAACTTATTGAAGAGAGTGCCATCTAAATCCTTTGTATGATTGTATTATTTGCGTGATTTATCGCTTTAAGGGTTTAGAGTGTTTCATTTATCACAACACTAAATCTGGGTCCCTAAGAAATATGGTGGTTGTATTCATTTTGATGTTGATGAATTGAATTCTGTTTATGTAACACCTATATAGAGATTGCCTAGGATCTCATACGAGTGTTAAAATTTCGTATCGGATACATTAAATACAATACAGAAAGTTTACATTTAATTAATACATAACTTGAGTCATTAGTACGAACGGAATTCCATACAACTTATTCTTGATAATTTACATCATTTACATCAACTGAATACAAATATCCATAAACCAAGTAGTCAGCACGATCAATCCAAAACATGCTCTTTACCTTTGCGTCGTGCTACCTGAGAACCTGCACCAGAAGGAAAGGGATGAGACATAATGTCTCAGTGAGCTCCGGCCCTACCTACTGTTGGCAACCACGGGGGTAACCTAGGGTCACCGTGCCTACTCTTGGCAATCTTGGGGATTCCTACGATCGCCATCATTCTTTACATATTTCGCGATCAGGGAAAAACTAGGATCGCTACATATATTTATCTTATGCATTTCATATTCTATCCTTAATCTTAAACTTATACTTAGTGATCTTGGGGACATCCTATGATCACTTCTTTTCTTTGCCGACTATTTGTCTTATTCTCATAAAATTTCATAAGTATTAATATGCATCATTCTTCATCATAGAGTTAGTAGTCAGCGTTGAACAAGCAATAATTATCTGAGTTCATTTTACGGAGTGCATCCAGGTGGAGTAACCCCATAATACATCTCCCTTCTTACCGGTGAAATTCCTATCATATCAGGCTAACACCGGACTCCTCTTTCTTTTGTGTGGCTGCCCTCGCGAGCGGTAACTTCACCGTCCCAGTTGCCATTTAAGGTGGTACTTCACGGGGACCCCCTGTATTCTAACTAGCGAGACTACAGGAGACACATTAATTTCTAGACTCAGATGTGCAGCTGCCCTCACGAGCGGTAACTTCACCGTTCCGGCTGCCATTAAAGGCGGTACTTCACAAGAACCCCTTGTATACTAACTAACGAGCATACAAGAGACACATCAAGCCTATTAATAATATATTCTCATTCTTTAAAAAAATAATCAATCTTGAATACTTAACCTATAAAAGGTTCTGAATTGGATACTTAATCTTCCTTGTGCTTGCACATAATTAATTGAGTGCATGGAATTACTTAATAAGGGTTAAACCCCAAACTAGCTACTTAACTTCTCTTTAATAACTTATAAATCGAGAATATTCATCTTTCATTAATATGCCTATCCTTATCCTGTATTAGTCCTTGTAAGTTCATAAATATTCTTGCCCTATTGCATATCAAAGATCATAGCATGGCTCAGTTGTTTTAAAATAAAAATGCCATACTGGGTGGTTTCGCTCTGCGACCCCTAGACTTCGCTTTGCGAAGTTCTGCGTCTGAAGCTTCGCAGAGCGTGGAAAACTTCGCACTGCGAACTCAGCTTCTAAACACTTCGCACTGCAAAAGTCTAGGCGATGGATAGGCAGTGGCTGGGTTCAGCTACTTCGCACTGCGACCCTGGCGTCGCTCTGCGACTGTCGCAGAACTCAGGAACTTTCTGGAAAAAATCATGTTTTCAGTTTTGAAACTAAAACCCACTGCCTAGTGATCCTTGATAGCAATACAGGGACTCATTTTAAATCTATAAAACATACTGAAAACAAGGAATTAACAGGATCAAGGTAGGATTAAAAATTGGGGCAACTAACTAGAAATTCCTAAATAACTTATAAATTCAATTGTAATTCTCACTCATAGTGGGTTCTAAGACCCTGTGGAGCTCACCTCAGAACTGATTTGGTGCTGGTTAAGCTTTAACTTCAAAACCCTAACTTGTTTCACTTGATCTTTCTTGCTTTTCCCTTCACTTCTTCTTGTTCCAACTCCTTAACTAAGTTTTCTAACCAATATTCCACAAGTTTGGATGATGATTAGAAGGATGGTGGTGATGATGATGATGACCGAATTTAGAGAGAGAGGGAGGGAGAATCAGCTGGTTTTTAGAGAGAGAGAGAATGAGGGAATATGAGAAATATCTCATGTTTCCTTATTTAAATTTCTTCTCTTCCATATTTACATGTTTGCCACTAGTTGTTCATTAATCCTTAAATATCAATTAAAATTACGTCTGAGCGGGATATTACAGTTTATTACCATTTTTTGTATTATATAAAATGAAACATATAGAGTTTATCAGCGTAGAGCCAAAAGTTCACTTGTCTGGTACCAAAATCGAAATATAATGTGAACAAATAAAAAAACATAATGAAATAAAGTGAAATCATAAAAGAAAAAGATAAAATAATGATGACAAACTCTCATTTGTTTGACTGAATTAAATTATATTTGACAACTTTAAATGAGTTTTTTCTTTGACAAAAACTTTAAATTAGTTAAATAATATATTTAATATATAGTATATTATTTATACACATATATTTAAAAATTTAAGAAAATGGGTAGACCATGTCATTGTTTAAAAATAAAAAATAAATTGACAAAAATCATAAAAAATTAAATAACCAAATTAAATAACAAAAATATTTAATCATGATTTTTTTTATGTTGTTGTTGACCTAGTGACTAATACATATTGAAAATAAACACACAAAAAGGGGGAAGAATGGAGACCAGAAATCAAACTCATGATTCAACGTTAAATTATCACAGTCAAACCATTAGGTTATAATAATGGGGACGATAATGAAAATAAATATAACAATGAAGAAAAATTATAAAACAAAAAAGATAAAATAAAGATGGCAATTTCTCATTTGTTTGATTGGTTTAATTTTATTTGACAATTTTAAATGAGTTAAATAACATCTCTAATATCTTGTCAAAAAATAACATCTCTAATATATTATATATTTTATATACATATATATTAAAAATTTAAGAAAATTGGGTAGACCATGGAACCTTCCGCTTTACATCGACATAATTTTATCAATGTTAAATTACATTGATATTTGCTCAAAAAAAATACATTGATATTTATTTGGCGCCTTCGGTTTTACATTATATATTTATTTGACGCACCTTATTTTTTTTAGGGTTAATATGCCTTTACCCCCTGTAATTTGATCGAATTCCAGTTTACCCCCTGTAAAAAAAAAATAGATTCCAATGTTGTAAAATTAAGATTCTCCAGTTTACACTCATGGCCTCATCTGACATATGTCAGGGACTGATGTGACATGCCACTGTGTAATTAATTTAATTTTTCATTTTTTTAAAGGATGCCACGTGTTAAATTTTGACACGTCATTAATAATTAAAATAAAAAAAACAGAAAATAATTAAATTAAATAACAAAAAAACATAAAAAAATCAGATTTTTTTTTTTTCAAAAATTAAAAAAATTTGAAAAAAAAATCAGAAAACAATATTTTTTTTTTTCATTTTTCTATTTTCGTGTATATTGATTTAAATAAAAACACAATTTAAAAAATTCGAAAATTAATTTTCAAAAATTTAAAAATAAAAAAAACTCAGTTTTTTTCAAAAAATAAAAAAATAGAAAAAAAAAATAATATTTTTTTTTCAAAAATTAAAAAAATTAGAAAAAATCAGAAATTAATATTTTTTTCATTTTTTTATTTTCTTTTATATTGATTTAAAAATAAAAAACAATTTAAAAAATCTGAAAATTAATTTTCTAAAATTATAAAAATAGAAAAAAAAAATCAGATTTTTTTCAAAATTGAAAAAAATTAGAAAACAATATTTTTGGAATTCAGATTTATTTTGGTAGAAAAATTAAAAAAAAACTTTATTATTTGGAAAAAAATTTGAACTTCTTTCAATTTCGAATTTGTTTTTCTAATTTTTGTTTTTTAAATTTAACTTTTTTATTTCAAAAAAAATCTGAACTTTTTTTGATTTTTGAAAAAAAATATGATGTTTTTTTTTTTCTATTTTTTGAAAAAAAAACTGAGTTTTTTTTTCTAATTTTTTTATTTTAGAAAATTAATTTTCAGATTTTTTAAATTGTTTTTTATTTTTAAATAAATATAATCAAAAATAAAAAATGAAAAAAAATATTTTTTCTGATTTTTCTGAATATTTTTCGAATTTTTGAAAAAAAAATATTTTTTTTTCTGATTTTTTTATGTTTTTCTGTTTTTTTGGTTATTTATTTTAATTATTTTCTGTTTTTTTATTTTAATTATTAATGTCGTGTCAAAATTTAACACGTGGCATCTTTTAAAAAATGAAAAATTAAATTAATTACACAGTGACATGCCACATCAGCCCCTGGCTTGTGTCAGATGGGGCCAGGGGTGTAAACTGGAGAATCTTAATTTTACAAGGTTGGAATCTAAACTTTTTTTTTACATGGGGTAAACTGGAATTCGCTCAAATTACAGGGGGTAAAGACATATTAACCCTTTTTTTTATATTATATCGTAAATTTTAAAAATGTAGTTACAAACACACAAATGTAAATTGGATTACGTTCTCGAAGAGGCAAACCAACCTGCTGATTTACTACTAGCTAATTTTGGTCATTCCTCGAAAGTTTACTTTGTAATCATGAATTTCTATTCTGATTTTGTGTATCACACTTTGTTGGCAAAGTCGTATCCAACTCGTGAGAGATTGCTATTTTGTTTTTGAGGCAAAATCCCTTCATTTTAACAAAAGAATATTAAATCAAATATATAGTTAAATGCAATAAAAAAACAGACAGATCAAAAAAAATGAGTGAATAGTCAACTTCATTCCTGAATTTGCAAGGACCAATCAATTTCATCCCCTAATTTATCGAAATAGCTAATTAGTCCATGAATTTGTCAAATGTCAATCAATTTCGTCCCTCAGTTAAGTTGGGGTGTTAACGGTGCTGACGTGGGCCCTTAACCACTCAAGTGGCTTGCCATGTCATATGCCACACAACCAGGGACTAATATGACCAAAAGTGAAAAAATTTCCAAGGACGAATTTGATTGAAATGCAGAAAATCATTGACTTCTTCATGGTCGTTATACAACGGCTCTTTCTTCCCCAAATCTATAAAATTGAAACCCTAATTATTCAATCTCTCATCTACGGTTCAAAATCCCCAAAATTTCTTCCATTAATTAACAACTATTTCTTCCCCAATTCTAAAAACTTCAAACCCTAATTTGTTTTGATTGAATTTGAAATCCAAATAGAGTATTATATCCTGGTTATGGGCCATCAAGTTCTACTCAACCCCAATTCATGGAGTTTATCCCAACACCAGGATTTCCAAAGAAGTGGTGACTGAGACCTGTATAAATTATGGCTTATTTATTCTACAAGTGCTTTTGGATATGTAATATTTAGACCTTTTTAAATTATGTCCCCTAGTTGGGTTGTTTTTTGGCTATGTAATATTTAAGAACCTCCTTCTATGACTTATGACCTATTAATGCCCCATAGTTGGGTTGCTTTTGGCTATGTAATATTCATGCACTTGTAATGCAATGACTTAATTATGAAACATGTTAAATATTATGCACTCCAATTGTGTCGCTTTACTTTTTACTCTGTTCTGAACATATATGCATCAATGATCAAATTGATATATGTTTTTATAATTCAATGACTTATTTGATAGTTTTTCATATAATGTAGGGATCGATTTGATGTTTTTAAAATAATTCAGGGAGTAATTTGCTGGTAATATTATGACAGAAATGTTACATTCATTCATTTTCAACCTCGTTTTGTTGAGGGTGTTACACACGCCTAGTACAATACAATAACATGTTAAAAAACTCAAACAAGCAAATTATGACTATCTAATACTTAATCAATCTAAGCTCAATTCCTATACGATCAACTTTGTCCATCAACCTTGCCCTCCAAACCTGTTCATTGCCACTTTCCTTAGCCTTAACCATAAATTGAACCTTCTTCATAATCTTGCCTTCTTCCCTGACCAGCACCAATTCCATTATTTTTAAAGTATCCTAGTTCTTCAGCTTCATCAACCCAGACAAAAAATTCACAATTATCATCATCATCATGTACAAAGGAAAATCAAAATCAATCAACAATAAAAATGCATAACATTAAACAAGACATAACCATTGTTAACAAACCTTTGACAAAGGACAATCATAGAAATGCCTTCTTGGGTTTTTGAGAGTATTGACTTTTCTTACAACACAAATTATGGGACACCAACATTCAAGCATTCTCACATCACCATTAAACATAGAGCTTGAAGATGAAGCTCGACTTTGAGAACTGTTTTTGCCCATACGTCCACCACCCATCATTTCAGATTCAATCTGAACAATTTTGATTGAAGAAATTTTGGGGATTTTGGATTTCGGATTCAATCAAAACAAATTAGGGTTTGAAGTTTTTAGAATTGGGGAAGAAATGGTTGTTAATTAATGAAGAAATTTTGGGGATTTTGGAATGTAGATGGGAGATTGAACAATTAGGGTTCCAATTTTATAGATTTGGGGAAGAAAGAGCCGTTGTATAACGGCCATGAAGAAGACAATGATTTTCTATATTTCAATCAAATTTGCCCTTGAAATTTTTTTCACTTTCGGTCATATTAGTCCCCAACTATGTGGCATATGACATGACAAGCCACGTGAGTGGTTAACGGCCCATGTCAGCACCGTTAACACCCCCAACTTGACGGAGGGACGAAATTGATTGACATTTGACAAATTCAATGATTAATTGACAAATTAAAGGACAAATTTGATTGATCCTTGCAAATTCAGAGACGAAGTTGATTAAAGGTTGATAATTATTTAAAGAGTTACTTTGCAAACAGGGGATGTCCTTATCTCTTTATCCCTGCCCGTTTTCCTATTTATAAATATCGAGTTTATCGCTCTCGACCTCAAACGCTTTCTTTCTTGTTATTGGTTTAGGGTTTTCTTCACCTATTAGGGTTAGGGTTAAATTTTACACTTTTCAATCCCCAAATCAAAATTCAAAACCACAAATTTCTCATCTTTTCTCACCCAATCATCAATCAAGATGACGGGAAAAGCGAAGCCAAAGAAGCACACGGCGAAGGAGATCCAAGCCAAGGTGGACGCGGCGCTGACGAATCGCGGCGGAGGAAAAGCCGGTTTGCTTGATCGGATCGGTGTTGAAAAGGGAGGACACGCCAAGTGGGAGTGCCCTCACTGCAAAATCACAGCGCCTGATGTGAAATCGATGCAGATTCATCACGATGCTAAGCATCCAAAGATCCCTTTTGAGGAAGAAAAGCTTGTTAACAAACATGCTTCTACTGCTCCGGAATCCTCCAAGCCTCGCCCTGGTGTTCGTGGTAGCCTCAAAAAGTGATCTTTATCATCATCATCGTGCAACTTTAATCGACCCTTCATTCATGGCTTTTACTATATGTTCTATTTTGTAATCTTTTTCTTTTCAAGTTGTCTTTTTTAGAGGGTTATTGAATAATTTGTGACATGGGTATGCTTAGGTACTTTTGTACCTTTTTTTTTTTAATCTCAAAATTATTTGGATATGAATGTTGTTATGATGCTGTGTATGAAGTGGTGCTGAAAAGGGTTTTTGATGGGAATTGGATTCAGTTGTGCTGTTATTGATTTGGCCCTTCTTAAAGCCTTGAATGTAATATATTGTTCCCTTGATGGCAGTTAATATGATGGCGTTACTACTATATGTTGTTCTGTGCTCTGATTTGTTTTTCTGTGATCTAATAATCTGTTCTGTCCTTTGATCATAAGCTGGCTTGAGTTGTTGGTTTAGTTTATTTTTGGTATGTTTGGTTTTGTGGCAATTTTTCTGCGTTAGCTCAAAACCGAGGCTAGTTTTCAGAGGCTCAAACGCCAAACGGAACATAGTGATTGTCAATATTAAATCCGTGGCAATGAGATTTGGTATTAGGTTATGTGCTTTTGTAGCTGCGCAGCCAGCCAAACCAGCCAAACCGGTGGATTGTCCGAATGTAACGGTTACCAGTGTAGCTGACTGCGTAACCTTAGAGGATCGTGACCCACAAGGCCACAATCCAAATTTGTTGGTTTTATGATGAATGTGTAATAATGCAACTTTTGTCCTGCATTTGGTTTTTATACTATATTAGTTCAGAAGGATAACCAAAAGCTACTAGGGCAGTGATACAATCTAGACATACGGATGTTATTGATGATATCTTTTACATAATCTGAATCTCTATTATGGAGAAATTTGGGTATGTTTGGATTGATGGTATGTGATGGAATGGAATGTGATAGAGTGGAATAAATTAAGATTCCATTGTTTGGATTGTCATTAAAAGGGTGAGATGGAATGGAACTCAATGGCATGTATTCCATCACATTCCATCACTTGCTCTCATTTTGCTTACCCTCCAATTTGGGCGGAATGAGATGGAATCCTCAATTAATTTATTTCAAATTACAAAATTACAAATATATCCATACCTTCTCTATATTAATTATGTATGTTCCCTTGAGTCTTCACTTCCGGTTCTGTCCTTGAGTCCGGTTCTGTCCTTGAGTCTTCACTCCAAGTTCTGTTTTTCTAGGATACATGCACTGCCTTGGTTCATGGTTATAAAATTCATAAAAACACAAACAGTTCTAATAGTTATTTATTACTAACTAGCGTCATTTTTGTTTCAGTGAAAATAGCTTGTTGCATTTTTAACACCTATTATTAATAATTAATAATCATTGTTCATTTGCTTTTTCCGTTTCATCATATCATATTATATTATGTTAATATTATATTATAATTATATATTTTGTAATCATTTTAATGGAAGATATATGCTTTAATTTTATATAATTGTATTTTTAAAGAAGGGTAAAATTGGAATAGAAAATTATAATTTATTCCATTCCGTCAACAATCCAAACAATGGAACGACAAATTTATTCCGCTCCATCATAAAATATCCAAACAATAGAATGGACTATCTATTCCATTCCGTTATGTCTCTTTTCGTCCCGCTCCGTTATGTTCCATCAATCCAAACAGAGAGCATTTTGGAGGGAGAGTGACTTTAGTTAACTTAGTTTTGTTCGCATGTGTGATTAAAGAATTAATCCAATTACAAGGGAATTTGTTGTGGGGTGGTAATGAAGAAAGTAGAAAAATAACATGGATAAGATGGGAGATGTGTTTGCCTAAGTGTCTAGGTGGCCTAGATGTCAAGAATCAGGAGATTTTTAATATTTGAATTTGACGG
Source organism: Medicago ruthenica (assembly GCA_018208015.1). NCBI lineage: Eukaryota > Viridiplantae > Streptophyta > Magnoliopsida > Fabales > Fabaceae > Medicago > Medicago ruthenica. Next base: position 33,234,483 of record CM031377.1, on the reverse strand, counting down.
TGCCTTCAAGATAGAAACACCGCTTGATATGAATTGTTCTCCTTTAAATATGGTGACTTACATAAATACATTTGTGGTGATTTTGTTGAGTTTGGAAGTAAGAGTTCTTTGTGGTGGATCGACTTGGTGAAAATTGGTGTGGGGGTGCGACATTAGTTATGGGTGGTCTCATGATGTGGTTAGAAGAAATTGGGAGATGGACAAATTGTTTGACTTTGGCTTGCTTGTTAGTGTTTGTTAAAGAGGCAAGAGTGGTGAATACGAGTAGCTGGGTTAGTGTTGAGTGTGGAGTTGGCGGTGGAGGACGCCGTTGTTTGCATGGGAAGAAGTTGTCAATGAATTAAAGCTATTGTTGGCGGTGTTGGGCCGAATTTAGAAGGTAGTGATGAGTGGATTTGGTTGTTGAACAATGTGGAGAGGTTCTCAATTAGTTCTTGTTATATACACTTGGTGTCACTTATAATTGTTCAATCTAGTGATCTGGTTAAAGGCTTTGGAAAAGGTGTGGAATGTTGATGTTCTATCTATGGCCAAGGTTATGGTTTGGAGATTAATTCAAGGGAGACTAGCAGCTAGAGATGCTTTGGCTAGAAGAGGGGTAATGTTTGTTTAAGTGATATTGAGTCTCGTAACCATCTCTTATTCTCTTGTCATCTATCTATCTATCTATCTATATCTAAAAAATGAACTTGCCTACGTGACACCTCTATGTAACATACCATTTGCTTAAAACCTCTTATTATGCTAGAAATTTGTTTGCATGACAGCTCTCTATAGTCTTTCAAATATTGAAAATTAATGCTACATAGTCAAGTAAAAAACTATTCATGTATGGGAAACAAAAACGGTTTCATTCACAACAAAAAAAACAATTCATGTACCACAAAAAAAACTGCTTCCATCACAAGAGAAAAAAACAATTCATGTATCACAATTTTTGTTAACGTACTTAATTTACAAAATGATCTTAAATTTTACTTCAATGTGCTTAATTTTTGTTAAAGAATGATTTTTAGATTTAATGTAAAAGGCTCCAAGATTCTTCTATTGCAGATTCACTTTTTTTATTTTATAAAATGTTCATTGCACGATTATTTTGTATCCTATAGATAGATAAAAACATAAAAAAAAATATTTCTTCATAGTATAAAGGGTTAAATATGTTTTTGGTCCCTATAAAATTGGAAACTTCTAAGTTTAGTCCTTACTTAATTTTAATAGGCTTTTTAGTCCCTATAAAAAAAATTTACTGATAATTTTAGTCCCTACTAAAACAAAGTTTGTTTAATTATCCTTAAACTCTTAAATTTTTGAACGATTTTTTTGAGACAAGTTTAGAACACTATGAAAGGTTCATTTACAAAAATTTAGAATTTTTTAACATGAAACGAATTAAATATGAATTTTTTAAACCGACAAAAGTTAAAGATAAAAGTAACAAAATCTGGATGTAAAAATCAAATTTTGCGATAATTTTTTGCGGAGGAACTTTTAGTAATGTTCTTAACACATCTGCAAAAAATTGTTCAAAAACTTAATAGTTTAAGCATAAATTAAACAAATTTGAATTGAGTAGGGACTAATACTGAGTGCCGAAATTTTTTTTAGGGATTAAAAGAACTATTAAAATTAAGTAAGGACTAAACTTAAAAGGTCCCAATTTTATAGGGACCAAAAACATATTTAACCCTAGTATAAATTGTGCATGCATCTAAAAATTTACTTACAAGATGAATATTGTGTCATTTTATAGTCTTGCAAATGTAACATACACAATAAAAATAAATAAAAAGGATTGAAACAAAATTCAGTTACTTCCATTGTGATCATTGTATGCTCCCTTAATTCTTGCAAATATAACCTACACAAAAAAAAAACAAATAGTGCTTAATTTTTCAGTTTCACTTTAACCTTTATAACCACAACTTATTACACACCTATTTTCATCTCTATCTTCCACTTGACACTTTCACTCACACTACTCTCAAGTTATATATTTCATATTCAAGTTATGCGGCAATGTCAACAAGATAAGTGGAACATTTTCTATACTTTTTTACCACCTGCATGTTTATTTGTTCTTTGTAGTAAACTTATGGTAATTAAATTTGTTAATGTTAGGAAGCAAAACCATGATTGCTCATGTTAAAAAACTGAGGAAGATTTGAAGGAGAATTTAAGAGGTGATATTTGTCTATCCCTTAAAATAACTCTTCACACTAGAGGATACCTATCTTTTTAAAGGAAATTCTGAATTATTTTACCAAAAAATAAACTTTACGTAGCTTTCTAAAATCAACGAATGGTTTAAATAAGCTTGAGTTTTTTTTAAAATTATTCTTTAAAAAATAAGCTCAAGATTATTCTTTTTTTTAATAAAAAAATTACATTGCCTTTAAATAGATTAAATATCAATTACATGTTGCAACCAATGAATTTAGATTGATTTAGCTATTGAATTGAAACATAAAAAATTTCAATATAAGAATATTTGTTTTCATAGAAATTTCCACAAGGGTAGTGTAGGCTATTTGCTTGAACGGCCTTTCTAAATTATATAAATATATAAATTAGTACATCAAGCATGAAATAAAAAATATAAAACACTTTTATGACCACAAAAAATATTACAATAAAATCTTACAATGATTTCAATTTAAGTTCCACCGTTATTGAAATTCCTTTCGTTATCGTATTTAGTAACGAAAAAGAAAAACGACATGTCTTAGACGACAACCTTAAATTGCAAAAGGATATTCTATATTCAATGTCTATTATCTTACACTTTGGAGGAGAAATTCCTTCATCAATGACAATGGAACATGTATCCAAAAAAACATTGCAACTATAAAAAGTATATGTCATCATGAATTTTGAGGTGCCGAAAGGAAAAAGTTGATGTCATTGAAAATAATTGTAAACAAATTAGTTGTTTTAGTCTCTTTTTTTTTCTTTATGTAATCCCCTTTCAATTTTTTTTCTCAAAATACAAGTGTATTCATGTAATATAATTTTATTAATAATTTCCTCCGAATATAGGTGGAGACCATGAATAGGTGGAGACATTCTTATAAATACTTTTGCCAAATTATTTCCTTCCCATTTTCAGCTTTAGATACTCTCAGACATTAGTTGTCGATCTTCTTCTACTTTTGAACTTAACTCTCGATCTACTTCTATCTTTGAATGTGTTAATTCTATTAATTGGGATATATTGGAAAGACATGATAAAATATGAGAGGAAAAAAAAATCAATTTTCCCGAAAATACATTATAAACCAAACTACATTATGATGATATGACATCACTATATATAAACGATTCACATGTTAGTTGTTTTAGTCCTATTAGTTTTTTTTATATAAGCCACATTCTTTTTTTTTTTAGGGAAAGCCACATTCATTTTTGTTTCTCAAAAAATAATTATATAATGTAATATAATTTTATTAATAGTTTCTTCCAAATATAGGCAGAAACAATAGCAGGTGAACAAAATGATTAGGTGAAGACATTCTCATAACTTTTGTTGTCCATTCTTTTTCTCCGTTTCTCTAACGGTCATTATTCTAATTCTAATAATATATAAATGAAAGTGGTATATTTAAGATAAATATATGATATCATTACTTTTGAGCATTTGCTTCCTTGCCATTTTCAACTTATACGCTCATTTTAACACTAATGGTTGATCTTCTTCTACCTTTCAAAGTGTCAATCGTCTTAATCAAGATATTGAAAAACACATGTTAAAATATGAGAGAAAAAGAATGGATTTTCCCAAAAATATGTATAAAAAAAAGTGTTATCATTATTTTGTTGGAAAAGTAAATATATGAAGAAGTATGTGGCATTAAAGAGTCAATAAAAAACATATTAATTATTATGAATATATTTTTAAAAAATTTACAATATAAACAAATATCATTCTCCTACTTTAAAAAAATTTCATCCTTTGGTTAATGCAATATATGTTTATAGTGTGTTAACCAACAACTAATTGTTTTACATTAACCATTGATTTTGTGGTCAAAGGGTTGGGAAATTGAAGGAGATTAAGAAGAGGTTAGGATTCAATCCATGCTCATAATATTACCCCTTCCCCTCCAACAATATACTAACCACTAACATTTATCTAAAAAAAATATATTATATTATGCGAATATATATATATATGTCTGTCTGTCTGTCTGTCTGTCTCTCTGTCTATCTATCTATCTTCTATCTATCTATCTATCTATCTATCTATCTATCTATCTATCTATCTATCTATCTATCTATCTATCTTCTATCTATCTATCTATCTATCATCTAACTACCTACCTACATACCTACCTACCGACCGACCTAACGATCAATCGATCCATCGATCCATCCATCGATCCATCCATCTATCGATCGATCTATCCATCCATCGATCGATCCATCGATCCATCGATCTATCCATCCATCGATCTATCGATCCATCTATCAATCGATCTATCGATCCATCGATCCATCTATCTATCCATCTATCTATCGATCCATCGATCCATCTATCTATCGATCGATCGATCGATCTATCTATCTATCCATCGATCTATCTATCGATCTATCTATCCATCTATCTATCTATCGATCTATCTATCTATCGACCTATCTATCGATCTGTCGATCTATCCTATCTATCCTTCCTATCGATCTATCCTATCTATCTATCTATCTATATATAAAGTAAACTTGGGTTAACCATGTACAAGCAGTATGCCTATGTGTTGGGTTAGCCATATACAAGCATTATGTCCATGTGGCACTTTTAAAAGAGTAGACTTGAGTCTGTCTATCTATCTATCTATCTCTATCTATCTATCTATCTATCTATCTATTATCGATCTATCTAGAGCGAGCGAGCGAGCGAGCGAGCGAGCGAGCGAGAGAGCGAGCGAGCGAGCGAGCGAGCGAGCGAGCGAGCGAGCGAGCGAGCGAGCGAGCGAGCGAGCGAGCGAGCGAGCGAGCGAGCGAGCGAGCGAGCGAGCGATGCGAGCGAGCGAGCGAGCGAGCGAGCGATCTAGCGAGCGGCGAGCGAGCGAGCGAGCGAGCGAGCTAGCGAGCGAGCGAGCGAGCGAGCGAGCGAGCGAGCGATCTATCTATCTATCTAGCTATCTAGCTAGCTAGCGATCGATATATCTATCTATCTATCTATCTATCTATCTATCTATCTATCTATCTATCTATCTATCTATCTATCTATCTATCTATCTATCTATCTATCTATCTACCTACCTACCTACCTACCTACCTACCTACGATCGATCCATCCATCCATCCATCCATCCATACATCCATCGATCCATCTATCGATCCATCCATCTATCGATCCATCCATCTATCGGTCGATCTATCGATCCATCGATCTATCCATCCATCGATCTATCGATCCATCTATCAATCGATCTATCGATCCATCGATCTATCGATCGATCCATCTATCTATCCATCTATCTATCTATCTATCTATCCATCGATCTATCGATCGATCGATCTATCTATCGATCTATCCATCTATCTATCTATCGATCGATCTATCTATCGACCTATCTATCGATCGATCTATCCTATCTATCTTCATATCGATCTATCTATCTATCTATCTATCTATATATAAAGTAAACTTGGGTTAACCATGTACAAGCAGTATGCCTATGTGTTGGGTTAGCCATATACAAGCATTATGCCCATGTGGCACTTTTAAAAGAGTAGACTTGAGTTAATCTGGAACAACCATTATGATGATGATGTGGCAACTCTACATAACCTTCTCATCCTCTTTTAAACATTTTTCTTAGACTAGCATTTTGCTGACGTGACAGCTCTAAATAATATTTCATGACTTATTTCAATAGTGGAAGATTGAATGTCAATTCATAATTCCATAATTTATTTAATCTACATTACTAGGTGGGGTAAAAAAATTGAACAACTTCCACTAAATTTGTGAAAGCCGCACGGAAAAAAAGTTGCCTATTGTAAATTATTACAATTAAAACAACAAAGTCCACCATCATTCGTCAGTTACAATAGTTAAGAGAAAAAGAAAATGGAACAATCATACCAACTTAGTGGTTACACAAATAAATCCTTGCTTTTTTAATGTTAACCAAATAAATTCTTCATCAGTGTACTTTCATATTCTATCTCTCTACCTTTCCTTCTTTAGTCCTGTTATCCATGCCTCTTGAAATCTTAGAGGTAGAAAAAAAATAGTCATATAACTACAAATAAAAACCATAAATTTAGTGGTTACACAAGAAAAGAAAAAAAAAGTGTGTGTGCATATATTATATATGTAGACATTCAAATGTTAGAACAATCAAAATATAATAAAAATCATTTTATTGCACCAAAGCTTTCCACATATAAAATCTTACTTTCAATTGCAAGTTTGCAACAGTTTTGCGCTCTCTTTTATGGTCTTTCTTTCTTTTATGATTTGAGTATCATTTCTCTCTTTTATGACATTTCTTTCTTTTATGATTTAAGTACCATTGTTCATTCATTAAGAATTTTATTTTTACTTAATTTAACTTATTTCTATTTTGGTCTATCAGAGGAATACTTATACAAGGACCAAATGAGCGGGTGATTTTGTCCATCATTTTAATTCCATTTCAAAATTAGAACATGAAATTATAAAATATTGATTTAGATACACGTCTTTTTATTCCGATATATTGTTGTTGTTTTTATTATTGTAGGATATGTCGCATTTAAAATAGTTAATAATATAGTATGTCTTAATTGTTCATTGTTTTCTAAGGCAAAATAGAGACTAAAGTTACTATATGAAGTATGTCTTAATTATTCATTGATTTTTGTGGCGGGATAGAAAACTCCAAAAATCATCAACTTAAGGCGAGAAGATGCCTCACACACACAAGATAGAAAATTTCAAAAACTTTTTAATTATTTCTTTCAGCCATAAGCACAAACTCAAACTTTTTAATTTTTATAAAAACATGATAAATCTTAATTTGGTTAAACATGTGACATGATGAGTCCTCTAAAAAAATGAGACACTATGAGTGACAAAATAATCTAATTAGCATGAACAATTCAATAATCATTTGGATGGTTTGTTAGTATCTGCTATTGATAATGTAGCAGAACTTGTTGGTTTTTTTTTAATACAATTTACTTAATTATTAAAAAAATATGAGTAGATGAAATAAAGGCAAAGAAATATATCGATGGTGATGATGACTCAAACAACCATAAGTATGAGTTTTACCATTCATTTTATATAAAAAAAAATTAGAAAAGAAGTTTGAGTATGATGATAGAAATATGGGGAAATAAATAAATCTGGGAAGATAAAAATGGCAGAAATAAATAAATCTGGGGAAATAAATAAATTTGGGGAAATAAAAATGGAATGTTTGATTATGTATTAATGATGATAGATATGTTTTTTAATTAAGTGATAGAGAGAATTTGATGCATGTTAATTAATTTAGTAATAATTTTAAGCCTTTAGATTAAATGAAATGAATAGATAAGATTTGGTGTCAAGATAATTTTAATACCATGGTGTCATTTGATCCAGACTCTAATAAAATTTATCTTTGGTTTATTAAAAAACAGGAGGTATCTTCGTCATTTTGATAAAGTTGGGGGTTTTTTGGTGCTAAGAGGTGAGGTTATACAACGGATTCAAGATAACTTTTCTTATTCGATTTTAATAAGATGCCTCTATCATATCACAAGTTCACAACACCATTACCAGAATCATTGAATGAAGATTGGACGACTAGTTTGTTGAGTTGCTTTTAAAAATACAATTTGTTTTGAGTTTTAAAACACCAACTTCAATCTTTTATTCACTGGTTTTATGAAGATTGAATGACTAATATTCTGAGTTGCTTTTAAATTTCAACTTATCAAGTTTAAAGCACCAGTATTCCATCTTTATTCAATGTTTTGACTAATATTCCTAGTTGCTTTCAAATCTAATCTATGGAGCTTAGAGCTTCCCTGATGCTAAAATAAAAGTTAGGTTCTTACCTCTTTTTTTCCAAGGTCCATAAATTGTCAAGAATTTAAATTTGTTTTCATCTCTTTCCACTCTAATGCAAAGAACTTTATTTTTGGGGAACTTCTACGGTACACCTCACAAATTGAGGTGTACCGGTACTCTTGCTTTATAAATTTATAAATTAACGATCATTTTATGAAATAAAGAGCTATTTGTCAATATTTATATTTTAGAAAACATCATTTCATTGTTTATAAGAATCTTATTAATTTTTTAACATTTTCTCATAAAAAATAATCAATATTCTTTGTTATGAGTAATAAAATTAAAAAAAATATTTTATTTCGTCGACGCTTTTGGTAAATAAGATTTAATTATTATAATTGTCAATGATAGAAAATAATCATTTTTCTTCAAAAGAACAACTCAATACTCATTTAATTATTAATTTAACGATATGGTGTACTGGTACACTCAAATTTTGGGGTGTACCATATAATTTGCCTTATTTTTGTTCTTTAACTTACCTTAAGTGGACCTCACAATCCACCCACAATGGCTACAAAATGTTATTTCTAGTGAATCGTTCTCTACCGTGGCCGCCACATCATACTCCTCCAGTTATGGGTGTTTGCGGTGCAGTTTGATTCCTCTAGTTATGGGTGTTTGCGGTGCAGTTTGATTCGGTTTTGAGGCTAAAAGTCATCCGAACCGCAAGATAAAAAAGCATACGGTTTGGTTTGGTTCGGTTGACTTTTAAATTAAAATCTGAACCAAACTAAACCAAACTAATGCGGCTTGGTTTGGATCGGTTGATGCGGTTTTTTCGAAACAATACAATTTTTTTTCCAACATTAAAAATCAAGTAAAAAATATATTTTCAACAATGTTTTAGATTACATCCAACATAACAATTTCATTTTCAATTAAAAAAATTTCCCAACTACATAGACCAAATTTAAAACGTGAACAAAAAGTAATAATATTTTGTAAGAAATACAAAAGACTAAGATTTTAACATTCACTAAAAGTTCAAGTAGCATATGAATACACTTTTGAAATAAAATGCAAAGAAGAAACTTATCAAGAGAAAAAATATGTCATTTTATAAAAGTTTTCATTGAGTTTCTATAAGTATTGGTCTAGGTGACATATGTTTAATTAGTGTTTTTCTTATGTTGCGGTTTGGTTTGGTTTGGTTCGGTTGGTAAAATAAAAACCACAAACCAAACCATGCGGTTGGGTAAAAATTTAAATGATCCGAATACATCCGAACCAAATGCGGTTTTTTACGGTTTCGGTTTGGGTTGGTTCGGTTTGCAATTTTTCTATTGGATTGGTTCGGTTTTGAACACCCCTACCTCCAGTAGCACAAAAAATTAAAAGAGCCAGTGAGTTCGTGTTTTCAGGTTTCACTAAAATAGACTTGTTAATGTATTTTACATCATTATAAAATAAAATTGTATATGATGCTTTAGAAGGAAATAATTAATGCTATGTTGAAAAGTGAAAATGATATTTATTTTAAAACAATATTTTTTTTTAAAACGACACTCATTTTGAAAAAGAAAGGAGTGATGATTATCAGAGCATCGTTATTTTATTTCGTCCATGACACTAAAAATCTCATATTGAGGCATGCATGCCTGTATAAATTGGTATCATGTTTCATGATAAATATGTAATCATTCCACGGAATTGGAGTCCAATAATATAGATTTTCTTAAAGTAACAGAATCACCTACCAGTAACTAGTTACAGGTATTGGTATGCGAAGAACACCATAGTTTGTTCAATTGTTTCAATAAATAAACAAGACATTTTAAACAACAACAATGATATGACAAAAGAGATTAACCTACCAAGAACTAGTAACAAAATGTTGGTATGGAATTTGTATAAAGACACTAGAGTTTGTTTCAATGAGTATCTAGAAAACTTAAAATGATAATGATTGGCTAAAGACCTTCCAAAACTAAGAAAACCAATAAAACCTGTTGTTGCTAATAGCTGTAAAAATGAGATTATGAAGGGAAATTTTGCATGACACTTTGATAGATGGATTGTGGTGGTGATGGTGGAGTGTGTGAGGTACTTGCATGATCAAGAGAGGGTGCACATGCAGCATATGAAGATTCTTCCTTCAGCTCCTGTTTATGCCTTAAGAATCCTGTATCCATATCCCTCAACTGCTGCCCTGAAAGGTAAGACTGGATAGAACTCATAGGTTTTTCATAGTTAAAATTAATTCCAGCTAGAGAATAATTTCCAGACGAGGGAAGATTCAGCTGGTGGCGGCATTTGAAATTCAGGGAACATTGAAGCAATAGGTCCGGTTTGAGGCACAACACCATGCTCAGGGCTCGTTCCGTAGGCGCCATAAGGTATGATATTATTCAAAGAAGAGTAATTCATTTGAGATATGGAGGAAGCTCCAAACTTCATATCATTACTGAAACCTCCCATCAAACTTGACCTCAGGAAATCATTGCTAAAATCAGGTTTTCTATCAAAATGAGATGGAAGAGTTTGATGAGTTTCAGAATTCGGGATAACGGCACTCCTGTGTAACACATTAGCACTTGAGCTTGTATGATTGTTATTTCTAGCAGCAGGAACCTCGTGGTTATGTTTTCCCTCATAAGTTGTAAGAACATACTTTAGATTGTGTGAAGCCCTTTCCACATGTTTCCTTACGGTACATCCAGCACTTGTGCATTTGTAGTAGCTCCTAGAAGAGATGGACAAGAAAATGTTATACTGCATACTTAGCTTATAGACTCAAGTTAAAAATGCATGAATACTATATCGTAATATCTTGATACAATTATAAGCATTGCTTTCAATGTTGTCGATCGCAGACTGCAAAAAACTGAAGTTTGTTCAAAATTCTGCAATGCAGCAGCCAGCAGTGCTATAATACCGCTATAGACACTATTTGAAAACATTTTGTACTAATTATCATATCACAAACAATAGCAATTTGTTCAAATTTCGCTACATGCATAAAGAAAAAGTAGTATGACTACCTTGGGTTTGGATTCCCTTTGACAACCTTCTGTCCATACTTTCGCCAGCGATAGCCATCATCAAGTATGTCAATGTCACTCTCAATTTGGACTACCACTCGTGGCTCACGAACAGCCCTCGGAGGCACCATTGTTTCAACCTGGTAGCTCTCTTTCTTCCTGCAACATAAAATTAAACCAACAACGTATATAGATTGTCTTTCTATTTTGTATTGCCAATGCCAACATGAAGACAGTATCAGATAAAATACAATACCTTCTTTTCGATTCTGAGTCGGCATCTTCGGAATTGTTTTCAGGTGATAAGACTGCTTGAGTGGCTTCATCTTCATCACCATCATGATTAGCAAGTGCGGAAGAATGCTCTGGAGCGTCATCTGATTCAAACATACCTTGAGATCTAGCTCTCTTCATAGGATCCGAAAGCTCAGTCACATCAGAAGGCGGGGATGTCCTTTCTTGACCATCAGGCTTCCATTCCGGATTGTGTTTTGCATCTTTTCCCCGTGACTGAATGTTTCCCCATACTGAATCAGCATCAACTCTATCACATGTTTCATTGGCTTCAGCATTTTCTGACATCTCATCACTAGAAGGTACTGATCCTCGACGACTTGAATGTGGTTTTGCATGGTTATGATTACCCTTGTAAATAATTTCTGTTATGTGGCCATCATGTGATCTTTCCACCTTTTTCCTGACCTGACAATTAGACTGAGTACATTTGTAGTAGCTTCTCGGATATTCACTACCTTTTACTTGTTTTTGGCCATATTTCCTCCAATTATAACCATCCTGTGAGGCCTTTGCTCCTGATGCATGAGGCATCTCTTTTTGTTCTGCTTCTAAGACATGATGTTGTCCGATATCCTCGCTCTGGATAGAATTTTCAAGCAGAATGCTTTCATCGCTAGCTTCTTCGGAACGAGATATTTGTATGTCAACATTATTGGTGTTGACAATCACATCATCTACCATTTTCACATCATTGTAGAAATGGACTCCACTATTTCTAGCTAAATAGTCATTTGAAAAATCTTCTGGGAATGAAAAATCTAACAGTTGTTGATCTTGAACAAGCATTTGGCTATCTCTATGTCCTCCATTCATCATGTGGCAATTATTAGAATCCTGGTAAATTCAAGGTAAACAAAATATCACTTAGTTAGAAAGCTTTCATATCTTGGACAGTGTATGAGAAAAATATAGCTTATAGGACTGAATGGGATATTTGTTTAAATTTGGTATTATCTTCATGTTTAAATGTTTCAAGTTGATGGTTGGCTACTTCTATTGTTCAACAACTATGCTTATAAATTTTACCAGTTATCATCTCCGTCAAAAACGCTTAAATGACACAAAGTCACAAAAGTGTGCTCCCTATTCTTCACAAATTGTGTTTTGTTATGTGCTAACAAAAATTTATTTTGATTGAATTGATCTATGTTGAAAGTAAATAAATATAAAACGATTTGTATTTGGATATATTTACCAAAAAAAGTGAATTGTTTGGATAGTTTGGGTCAAGCTTTTGATTGTGTGTGTATGCTACTTTTAAAAAAAATATGAGACTTAATTTCATGTCACCGAAAAAGTTAGATATGTAAGCTTTTGGGTAGAATTGATTAGGGTTGGAATGAATTTTAAGCTTGGAAGCCAAAAATAACTAATATGTGGTAATCCAAACATGTGATGGTACACCAAAAAAAAAATCCAAACATATGATTATGGGTAGGGGTGTAAGCGGTTCAGACAAAACAGACGAAACCGAAAGTCTAAACCAAACCAAAAATGTATCCGACCTTGTCTGGTTCGGTTCAAAACCGAACCGAACCAATCTAAACCGAACTTGTTTGGTTCAGTTCTCGGTTTTTCATTTTGAGATCCAAGAAACCGATGAACCGAATCGATGCTAACCCCACTCCCTATTTTACTAATATTATCCCTCCTCACACACACGCTTATTATTAGGCCCAAAATTAAAGTCCAGCATAAAATGCTACTTAATCCATTCACTTTCTCTCATCATCATATCATCTCATCACTCAGACTCTATTTCATTTCTACTAAAAAAGAAACTCTAGTCGTCAACCACACCTATGACCTAACCCAACATTTCTCATCACCGCTGAGATCGTCCATCTGTTGGTTAGTTTTATCATGTTTATACCTTCAAACTTTTGAAAATATATATTTTTCTATGCGCGTTTTCTATTCCTTTTAAATATTGAGTAAGGTTAGTTATAAAAAGTTGTATGAAAAATAGAGAACATGAAAAAACAAAATATTAAATATAAAGTTCCATGAAATATTTTAGTATGAGGTATGCTTTGTGCATGAAAAACAAATTTATGAGAATATGAATAATTTTAATTGTATTTTCAAATAAACCGATCCAAACCGAACCAAACCCATTAGTTTGGTTCGGCTCATTTTTTGAAAAAGAGTGAAAACCGAACCGAATAAGATTTCATCGGTTCGGACATTTTTTAATTGAAAACTGATCCAAACTAAACCGTTACACCCCTAATTATGGGGTGCTTGGCTGTGGAACCAAACATAGACTCAACTATTGCACTGTGTTTTCAACTAGCGACTATAACTCTGATGCCATAACACTATAACATATTGCAATTTGAACAAATTGCAATTTTCAGCGATCTGCGGTTAAAACATGGCATATAATTGATGCAATAACACTAACCATCAACAATTTGATAAAAAAATATTGACATGCCCATGATAAAAAGTAAAAAACACAATACAACCCTTTGTTTTTGTTTAATAACAATTAAAATATATAAGGGCACCTGATTTAAAGAAGCAAAACAGGGAGATAAAGAATCAACATCAAAATTGGCTTGATGCTTGAAATTGAAAGAGGCAGTAAAATTAGAAGCAGTAGGCACATCCACTTGTTCATGTTTGACTGAAGTGATCATTGATCCTTCATCGGCGAGAGGTGAAAGCATGGTGAAACTCCCGGTGGTGGGAGATGGCAAGGCCTAAAACACATAAAAAAATATCAAAATGAATGAGTGAATCTTCGTTTAGATTATCAAAATTGTAACAATCGGGATATTTGGTCTCAATATTTATGAAATAACAAATTTGTGGTTAAAATTAATGTTGTTTAATCAATATAGTCGAATCAATTCAATCAATTCTAATAAATTTGGATTGCAAAATAGAGATCAACGAAATTTTTAATTTTAACACGACATGAGCTAAACAACGTGTTAACTTAGCATATATTGTTAGATGGGGAATTAATTGATTGATGACCTTCAACCTCAACAACAAATTTGCAATTTCATAAATTTGAAAAACTGAATCAGCCAACCACCACACACATAAAAATCAAATATTGAAAAGAAAAAAAAACATCCTTTTAAGTTTTCGATCATCAAAATTATATGCGAGACAATTTGATATCTATAGTTACGAAATGACAAATTAGTCGCTAAAATTGAAGATCGTCAATCAGCTTAGATTAATAAACTTAGGTAAATTTAGATAGCAAAATAGAGATCAATGAAATTTCTAGAAACATATATTAGTTCACGACCAAAGCAACATGCCAACTCAACATATATTTTTGAATGACATTGGGAATGAATTGATTGACGACCTTCAACTTCAAGAACTAATTTACAATTTCGTAAATTTGAGCGACTAAATTAACTAATGTGTACAATTTCAATGACAAAAATGATGATTAAGTCACTAGTCTAAAATTGAAAAAATGAAAATGAGATGTGTGAATATAACTATACCTGAGAATTATGAAGCATGACGGGGGATTCAAGCAATGCAGTGGGACTAATCCCAGGTGGTATTGTGAGCCATGGTGATCGAGTTGCTGGAGAAACCAAAGGCGTTGTTGCACCAAAACCTACAAGTCCTGTGTTGATTTTATTGAAACCCCTTCTCTCAGCTATGCTTCTTTTTGGTGAAAAATCAAAAAACTTTCCTTTTGAATAAGAAACATTGTTGATTTCACCACCCCCATTTTTGTTTTCATTGTTATTGTTGTTGATGTTATCGTTGCTGTTGTTGTCTTGTTCCATTTTTTGTGTGGGTGGTTGTTACAGTGAAACTCAGCTAAGAAAAACAGAGAATTTTGACGTTGTTATGTCAATGTTGATGGTGGGGTTCGGTTCAGCTCCAGAGGAGTGGAGCTGAAACGAATGAAACCGAAAAATTTGAAGCTTATTTTGCAATGCAAATCTTTTTCACCTCATACAACACACCCACAGAAAACATGTCACCTCAACACATATATATAAATATACAACTATTTCTTGCGTAATGAATGACACAATTGTTAATTTCACACGTATTAAGTAAAAACTACAATTTAAGAATAATAATAATAATTTTTTCAAATTAATTTAATTAATTGGTCAAAAAAATATTATCAAGTATTTTCACCGTTCTAAAATATACGTCACTTTAACAAATTGCACAAGAATCAAGAAATGTTTTTCTTGACCAAAAAAATAAATATTTTTAATTTTGTATGGAAAAATAAATTATGAATTACTTTATTAAATTATTTTTATGAGAAAGAAAAATTAAAAGAAGTAAAATGTTACTGTAGAATAAAACAGTTTTTTGTCCTACTAAATGGACCTAGTAATATGCACCTAAGTTTTATCCTATAAAATAAAACAATTTTTTGTTGTTGCTAGAATAACACATAATATTATCCCCTCAAAAATAACACATACTATTAATTACACGATTTTTTTTTAAAAAAATGTTTGGTCAACTTTACACGATTTTTTCTAGAAACAAGGAAAAAAGACATTTCATTCAATAATATTAATTTCACGATACATTTGGGAAAAATATAATTAATATTACATTTTAAATTAAAAATAACTTCCATTTTTTATATTAGTTGTCTAAAATATCTCTGTAATAAAAAAATTACTTAAATATATGAATGTGAACAAACGTTTTATTTTATACTATCAATAAATAATAATAATTATAATAATAATAATAATAATAATAATATAAACTTTGTGTGTGTGTGTGTGTATATATATATATATATATATATATATAGATCAAATTACACTGTTTTAATGTTACACCGCGCAATATTGTTTTACTCGATGCATATTTTTCAAATTTGACCGTTGGATTGTATGTTTATATCATATAGATCATTCACGTAAATTTTTACGAAAATCTAAAATCATTTTATATGTTATTGAGATACAACAATATTAACGGTGTCCTTAAAAAAACAAGATTAACGGTGTTCTATAAAAGTCCATAAACCGCTAATCTTGTTGTATGTCAATAACATACGAAATGATTTTAGATTTTCGTAAAAATTTACGTGAATGATATATGTGATATAAACTTACAATCCAATGGCCAAATTTGAAAAATATGCTCTTTCAAAAAAACAATTGAAAAATATGCATAGAGTAAAACGATATTGAGCAATGTAACATTGGTGTAACATTAAATCAGTGTAATTTAATCTCTCTCTCTATATATATATATATATATTAATTTGATGCATCATAATTTTTAAAGTAGTTGTTAAAATACATCTTTCAATATCTACGTAATAGGATGCATGACGTAAAAAGGGTTTACTTACACTCTGAGTGTATAAAAGTTTTACACATGCATTCAATTATGTGTTGCCACATTAATTAATGAGATATGACAAGCCAAGTGCTAACTCATTAAATGATGTGGCAATACATAATTTTTTTAAACAAAGAAAAATATAGTAAATAAAAAAAGGTAGTACATAAAGCTGGAGGACATAAACCTGACATAACAACCACAAATCATCCCTAAATGGATAATACATAAAAAATTAACCAAAGTGGTATAAAAACCTAACTGGACCGAAATCCATTAATGAACCCAAAAGTTTAATGAGTCCAACACGGGGCCTGAAATCAGAATGCAAAAGAAATTGATGTGTAAAAATCTCAAAGCATCATGTTGAACTATAGACAAGACTGAATAATCATCCCATTATTTTGAGGAATGGTGAATGAACCAACCGCCAACACAGACAAATTCAAGTACCAAATCTCCTTGTGCAAAAACAGCAAGTTTATCGCCCATTCGAGCCAAACAAACCAAGATTGTGTCGATAAACTCGATCCTGATCATCATGCACCACCATGAAGTGGTAGGTCTACAAGCAACCTCGACCCATTTGTTTGAAAACAATGAGTTTCAAACAAAATGAAAAAGACAACATATACACACACCTCAATCACTTCGGGCTTCGAGTTATACATAACTGGCGCAAGAGAACCCATGATTGAAGGAGAAGCTAAAAGTAACAAACTCTAACGGGTTTCAATACCAAACGAGAGACAACCACTATTGGAGCATCAACGACGTGTCTTTTGTTGAACAACCCCAACAAGGTGTGGAGGTGGTACGGAGGCTAGGACTCGTCGCACCACCATTTCTGCAGCTACATCATACCAGAACGCTTTCATGTGAGGGGAGGAGAAAAAATCTGAAACGGTGGAGAGAAAATAAGGTGGTGGGATGCGGGAGAAGAGAGAAGCAAGAGTTTTGCTCTCTAATCTGAGATATATCCAGATTTCATGTGGCAACACATCATTGGATGCATGTGCAAAACTTTTATACACGACAGTGTATATAAATTATACTCGTGTAAAAATATCATTAATGCATATCATTAGTCGGTCATAATATTCATTTACTTTTTTTAGAGATAATATTCATTTACTGATTTCTTAAAATATGAAAGAGCGTTTTTTTCTCCCTGTGAATTTAGCTCAGTTTGTATGGACATTGTAATATATATATATATATACGGGTCTGGTTTCGAACCCTAGATACCCCACTTATTTACCTTAAAAAGTGAATTTCTAGTCACTAGGCTACTTCATAGAAAAAAAAATTTAATGCATGAAGGAGCAAAAAAAAAAAATAGATTATACACATCTTAATATGAGAGAGACTGAAAGGAGGATCAGGGGGTCAGTTGATCGAGTGGAGGACTTCTCCAGTTTTAACCAATTCATTGATGATTATTGCTTGATTGACTTGCCGTTATGTGGGCGTCGATTTACTTGGTATCATGGTGATGGGGTATCAATGAACTGGTTGGATCGTTTATTGGTTTCATAAGAGTGGATTGGAGTATGGCCCAATTGTGTTCATGTGGCTCTTGCTAGGTCCATTTCTGATCATTGTCTGGTGATGTTGACTCTTGATGAGACTAATTCGGGTCCTAGACCGACTAGTATGCTGAAGTGTTGGACTAATATTTTAAGGTACAAGGAGTTTGTTAATGAAAAATTGCTTTCTTTGCATATTGAAGGGTGGGGAGGTTATGTGATGAAGGAGAAATTAAAATTGATTAAAGGAAGTTTAAAAGAGTGGCATCAATCTCATACTCTGAATTTGGAAGGTAAAATTATTAAGGCGAAGGATCATCTTTCTTATTTGGATGTTAAAAGTGAAGAGGAAGGATTAGAGGAGGAGGAGATGGAGGAGCTTCATTTCCTTTCAGCTGAAGTTCTTTCATTATCCAAGCTTCATTCTAGTATGCAGTGGCAAAAATGTAGATTAAATTGTTTGAAGGAGGGAGACACTAAATCAAAATTTTTCCATGCTTGTATGTCATCAAGGAAGAGGAAGAATAATATTATCTCTATTTTAGTGAACGACGCACAGGTGGAGGGTGTAGATGGTGTGAGGGGAGCTGTTTTTGACCATTTTTGGAATCATTTTAAAACCTTGGTGAGCATCCGTCCTGGGGTTGATGATTTGGCTTTCAACGTAATCTCGGCGGAGGAGGGGGCAGCTCTGACAATTCCTTTCTCTGAAGAAGAGGTTAAGTGTGCTATTTCTGAGTGCGATAGTTTCAAGAGCCTAGGTCCTGATGGTGTTAATCTTGGATTTTTTAAGGATTTTTGGGAGGTTCTAAATGGTGATTTGATGTGTTTTTTTCATGAATTCGGTGTGCATGGAAAATTGACTAAAGGAATTAACAGTACTTTTATTGTGTTGATTCCAAAAGTTGATAGTCCTCAATGTTTGGCGGATTTTTGTCCTATTTCCCTGGTAAATAGTATTTATAAAATTCTGTCAAAGGTTCTTGCTAATCGTTTGAGGCAAGTTATTGGTTCTGTCATTTCTGAGACTCAATCAGCTTTTGTGAAGGGTCGTCAGATTCTTGATGGTATTTTGATTGCTAATGAGTTGGTGGATGATGCTCGACAATCAAAAAAAGAGTTAGTTTTGTTTAAAGTGGACTTCGAAAAGGCATATGATTCTGTGGATTGGTCTTATTTAGATACTGTTATGGGTAAAATGAATTTTCCTCTTAAATGGAGGAGGTGGATTATGGAGTGTATTTCTTCAGCAAAGATGTCAGTTCTTGTTAATGGCAGCCCCAATGAGGAGTTTTCGATGGAGAGAGGTCTTCGTCAAGGAGACCTTTTTTCCCCGGTTCTCTTTTTGATTGCGGCTGAAGGCTTAAACATAATGATGAATGCTTTGGTCGACATGAATTTGATTGTTGGTTATTGTTTTGGGACGCATAGGCATACTCCTATTACTCATCTTTAGTGTGCGGATGATACTATTTTGGTTGCTGACAGGAGTTGGGCAAACATTCGAGCTTTAAAAGCAGTGTTGATTCTTTTTGATGCAGTTTTTGGGCTAAAGGTTAATTTTCATAAAAGTGTGCTGGTAGGTATGAATATATCTGATTCTTGGTTGCATGCGGCGGCGTTGGTTTTAAATTGTAAGCATATTCGTGTCCTGTTTTTGTATTTGGGATTGCCTATTGGTGGGGACTCCAGGAAGTTGAGGTTTTGGTATTCGTTGCTTGATCGGATTAAAAAAAGGTTGTCAGGATGGAAGAGTAGAAATTTATCTATGGGAGGTCGTTTGATTCTTCTTAAATATGTATTGTCCTCCATTCTAGTCTACTTTCTTTCCTTCTTCAAGGCCCCCTCAGGTATCATTTCTTCTCTTGAATCTATTTTTAATGCATTTTTTTGGGGTGGGTGGTGAGGATTTTAAATGGGGTACTTTGTGCTTGAAAAAATATTTTGCTGGTTTGGGGGTTATGAGGTTAAAGGAGTTTAATTTAGCTTTGCTTGATAAATGGTGATGGAGAATGTTGGAGGACACAAATAGTTTATGGTATAGGGTGATATGTGCACGATATGGACAGGATTGAGAGGGGCGGTGGTTCGGTGTAACATCCCAGACTGCTTTCAGGATTGTCAACTGATCCCACAAACCAACATGAGTCTTTTCAGCGTGTTTTGTCCTCACTCGCACACTTACCGGGAAACTTCCCAGTAGGTCACCCATCCCAAAATTGGTCCAAGTCAAGCACGCTTAACTGTGGAGTTCTTATGGTTTAGGCTACCGAAAAGAAGATGCATCTTGTTGATATAGGTAGTACCAAACAAATCTTATAAGCCTTCCTTCAACCATGCAGTCCCATACCTGCACGGCCTCAGGATCCCTCTCATTCAGATGTGATTCGGTTCCTCTAGAAGCTATCGGGAGCCGCACATTGTCATGCCTTGTGCACCGGCGATCACTCCCCGCCCTCGTCAGCCATGGGTGTTACATTCGGTGTGGTGGCAGACTATGAAAAATATTAGAGCGTGTGGGGCAGGTGGATGTATGGTGGTTGAGAGATAATATTAGTAGAAAGGTGGGTGATGTGAATCCTACTCTGTTTTGGATAGATCCTTGGTTGAACGGTTTGCCCCTAAAGGGTAGTTTTAGAAGATTATATGAGTTGGCTGACAATAAGTCGGCAACGTGGAGGATATGTTTTCTATGGGGTGGGGGGTGAATGGTGAGGCGTGGAAGTGGCGTAGGAGTTTATTTGCTTGGGAGGAAGAGTTGGTGAGGGCGTGTGTTGGGCGACTAACTTCAGTGGTTTTGTAGGCCGGATCAGCTGATCATTGGGTTTGGCATTTGCATTCATCTCATTGTTATTCTGTTAGTAGTGCTTACAACAAATTGACAAAAGTGAGCACCAAAATTCTCACAAATTTGTATGGCTAAAGGTTGTTCCTCTTAAGGTTTCTATTTTTGCTTGGAGGCTTTTTCGTAATAGAGTGCCGACATTGGATAATCTATTGCATAGGCGCATCATAGCAGCTAATGAGCAGGGCTGCACTGCGAATTGTGGTGTGCACGAGGATGTGGATCATCTTTTTGTTAACTGTGAATTTTTTGGCAGAATTTTGTATGTTGGCTTGGTTTCTCTACTGCTTTCAATGGCAGGGTGTTAGATCATATATACCAGTTTGGTAGTTTAGGGGGTTTTCGCATAAAGTTCAATGCTCCCTAAATGTTATTTGGCTTTCTGTTGCTTGGGTTGTCTGGAAGGAACGTAACAGACGTATTTTTTAGAGGAAAGAGGAAACTTTGCAGGCTCTTTGTGAAAGGGTGAAGCTTCAGTCATATTGGTGGTTTAAGTCGAAATATGTTTTATTCGATTTTGAGTACCAATTATGGAGGTTGAATCCTATTTGTTGTTTAACTGCAGTTACATAGCTAGTTTAGTTTTGATCTTTTTTCCTTCCTTTTGTGTGATGTTCTCTGCAACCTTGTCAAACTTCTTTGGGTACTTCTTATGATGAAGTGGCTTGATTTGGTTTTTTTAATATATCTATTTTCTTTTGGCCTTTTTTTTTTTTAAAAAAAAAGTAGTTACTACACGTCGAAGGTGATATATAATTATTATGCACAATTGTTAGGGAAAAAGTGACATGTGAAAATCACAAACAAACACTATAACCACCTGTTTCAGAGCTCAAAACACCACTTTATGATATATGGAATTTAGTTGTTCATCAAATCTATTTGCAACCATTTTCGGATCTCCATTTTTAGAGATTTAGATCTCAACAATTAAGCTCCTAATTAATTCTCGATCAAATCTATTTTTATTAATTAACTTATAAGTATACAAGTTGTGAGTCTTATGCCTTATCTAATTCAGTGCCGTCCAACTCATAAGTCACAACCTTATCTAGCTACCGACCACTTTTTCCTTGCTATTGTTTAAATCACCTCTTTTTTTTTTTTTGTTAATATTTTTTAATTTACCATATACATTTTTTTTAAGAAATTTTTACCATATACTTGGATGCTTTCAGATTGTATTATTTGGCCCTGTCATATATAAAATTTCTATGTATATATAATTTCATTTTTTTTTGGGCAATTTAAAAATTAAAATGGGAAAGGAAAAATATCTTTAATTAAATTAACACTAACAATTATTTTGTAAAAAAAAACAGTTATTTCTGACAAAATTTGATTTATGTATCATGAAGTTACAATGGCAAACTATTACCACTGAACATAGACATATAATAATAAATTAAAATAGTAATAAACTATAAAATATTTTTTTGAGTATATAAACTATAAAATAAAATAGTATACGATGAAAAAATGAAAATATTTTAAAACATATTTATTTAGAAAATAGTGAAAATACTAATTTAAAATCCATCTAAACATTTTTTTTCAAAATTAGCAAACAACCACGAACTTGCTAAATTTTAACAATTAAACGAAAAAGATATTAACAACTTGTCATATATAAAAATTTCTATGTATAATAAAAACTTAAATTATTTTTCAAAAATAGGGAAAGCATTATTTATTTTATTTATTTATTATTTTTAACAAAATAATTATGTTTTTGACCAATTTATAAAAATAATTATAACAATGACCATTTTATAATTTTGTCATAAAGGATTTGAATTTTGTTTATAAAGTCAAACTCATACACTAAACCAACACCTCATTGACGATATAAAATTTAAGGGTTAAATAAGTTTTTTGTTCCTATACATATAATAAATTTTGATTTTAGTTCCTAGAAAATAAAATGAGATGTTTTCATCCTCATAAAAAAATTTGGTTTGTTCTTGGTCCCAAATGAATATAATTTTAACACGTTCTTGACATTTTTTTAACATAATAATATGAACTTACAAAGGTTGAATATAATAAACGAATATAACATGGACACATCTTAAACATAAAAGAGTTATAATCTTGACATTCATATGAACATTGGTCATTAGGTACCAAAAATAAAACAAAAAATTTTGTGAGGATGAGTACATTTTGTTTTATTTTTTTATGGTTTAAAATCAAAATTCGCTATATTTTTTAGGGACCAAAATTTAAATATAAATTATTTTTAGTTGATAATAAGGTTTATCACATTGTTTTTTACTCGATTACATTGGTTAAACTGTAATTCATGCATCTTTTAAATCTACTTTTTGGAAATATTAACGAATCAAAAAATAAAATAATAATGTGATGAAAATAATGGAAAATTTTCAGAATGTATTTAATTAAATACTAATGAAAATATAATAATTAAAATCTATCTATATAAATAAATTTTATTATTCAGCGTTTTCTTCTCACTTTTTTTAATAAGGCAACAACTAAACTTACTATATAATTATAATACAATTTTAAAAAGTAAATAATTTTAAGAAAGTTGTAAATATTTTATATACTTTTTTTTAAAAAAGTAAATAAATATTTACAACTTTCCATATGCCAGAGTTTCTATGTATAAAACAAAATGCCTGTAAAAAAATGAATAAAAGAAAATGAAAATACGCATTAATATAACTAATAATAGGGTTATTATTTCCCCTAAAAAAATAGGGTTATTATTATTATTTTTTCCCGTAAAAAAAAAAAAGATGTATTCAAAATATAATTAATACATGAAGAATATTTGTTTGACCAGAAATACTTTACATAATTTTTATGCCTATATTTTTTTTCCAAATAGCTAAATTTTTTTTTAAAAAAACTAGTAAAAGACCCGTGCTTTTGCAAGGTCACGTAACATTGTGATAATTATATAAAAAATAATTAGATTGTTAATATTGTAGAATGTATATAGATATTAAATGAAAATTATGAGTATTAATGTAATGTTTTAAATATACAAATATTTGTTAAATAATTGAGTCACTTCGATTATGGAATTTATTTGCTTATATATGCATAAACAAATTTTTATCTAGACATATGAGAAAGTTGATATGATATAATTTTGAAAATTCATGACTATTTTCAAAATCAAAATTAATTTAGTGTTTCTATTAAATAACTTTTTATTTTATATGCAAAAGACTGTTCAATGTTTACACTGCACCCGTTGCAGATTTTATGTACTTATATCTGCATAAACAAATTTTTATATACATATATTAGAAAGTCGATATGATAAAATTTTGAAAAATCATGACTATTTTCAAAATCAAAACTAATGTATTGTTTCCATTAAATAACTTTTTATTTTATATGTAAAAGACCGTTCAATGTTTGCACTACACCCGTTGCAGATTTTATGTATTTATATCTGCATAAACAAATTTTTATTTACATATATGAGAAAATCGTTATGATAAAATTTTGAAAACTCTTTACTATTTTCAAAATCAAAATTAATGTAGTGTTTCTATTAAGTAACTTTTTATTTTATATGCAAAATAATGTTCATTGTTTGCACCTCACCCGTTGCAGATTTTATGTACGTACTTATATCTGCATAAACAAATTTTTATATACATATATGCGAAAGTCAATATGATAAAATTTTGAAAACTCAATACTATATTACTATTTTAAAAATATCAACAGTAATGCAGTGTGTCTATTAAATAAATTTTTATTTTATATTTAAAACACCCGTAAATATTTAAACCACACTCATTGAGGATTTTATATGTTTATATATGCAAAAAAAAATTTATGTACCGATATGTGATAGTTGATATGATAAAATTTTGAAAACTCGTGACTATTTTCAAAATATTAACATTAATGCAGTGTTTCTATTAATTAAATTTTTATTTTATATGCAAAACATCGTTCAATGTCTGCACCGCTGGCGTTGCAGATTTTAAATGTTTATATCTCCAGAAACAAATTTTATATACATATATGAGAAAGTCAATATGATAAAATTTTAGAAACTTATGACTATTTTCAAAATATCAACATCAATGTAGTGTGTCTATTAGATAAATTTTTATTTTATATTTAAATACTGTTAAATATTTAAATCGCACTCGTTGATGATTTTATATGATTATATATGCAGAAGAAACTTTTTATGTACCGATATGTGATAGTCGATATAATAAAATTTTGAAAACTCGTGATAATTTTCAATATATAAACATCAATGTAGTGTTTCTATTTTTTTTTATATGTCAAACATCATTCAATGTTTGCTGGACGATTATATAATTAAGGACGATTATGAAATTTTGCATTTTTTTTACAAAAACAACTTGTTACACTTGTGATGACCATTATCCGTAACTAATTTTTAAAAAATCAAATAAATTAGTTTCATAGTTATCCGTGGAAATTGGTTACACTTGACCATTATCCGTAATCAATTTTTTAAAAAATAAATTAATTAGTTTTATAGTTATCCGTGAAAATTGGTTACACTTGTGAGGATCATTATCTGTAATTAATTTTTTAAAAAACAAATAAATTAAATTTTGCAAAATGACTACTATGCACATGAAATTAAAGAGATCATGAGTTTTAATAAGGACAATTATGAAATTTTGATGTACTTTGATTTTTATATATTGTTAGTAGATTCTAGGGGATATAAACCTATAACGCACTAAAAATCTGAGAGAGAGAAAACAACATTAAAGAGTGAAATGAGAGAAACATTTTTGTTAACATATTATCTATTAAAAAAAATTGTTAACGTATTATTGAAATTCGAAAAAAAAATCTATGTGAAGAAAAGAATTAAAAAAATTTAAAACTGTAATATCCCGCTTAGACGTAACTTTTATCAGTAACAGAGGAATTACGAGTGAGTAGGGACAAAATGGTAATTGCGAGAGGAAGGGGTATAAATAGGGAGAAGATTGATATTTCTTCATTTTTCCTTATTACCTTCTCTCACTAGAAGTTCAAATTTCTCTCCCTCTCTCTCTCAAGAATTCGGTCCTCACCTTCCCATGCTTCTAATTCATCAGAATTCTTCCTCAACTCTTGGAAAGCAAGCAAGCTTTTGGGGAAGATTGAAGCAAGAGGAACTAAGGAAAACCAAGTCAAAGGAAGAGTTCCAAAGCTAGGGTTTTGAAGAAGAATCAAGTTAGGACTTGGGAAAGCTTGGCAAGACCAGCAAGGATTCAGGTGGGTTCCTTAGAGTAGCATTTTACCCTTTTGGGTCAGTATTGTGTGAGATCACAACATAATTGCTAAGGTTTAGAGAAAATGATAGTTTTCCCCTTTTTGATACATATGCTTGATTCTGATTAATCCTTGGATACAGTATGTTTTTATAGTTTAAAATGAGTCCCTGGCATGTTTCAAGGATCACTGGGCAGCTGGGTACCAAAGGTTTTTTAACGATTGAAACACGTTTTTCAGAAAATCCTAAGTTCTGCTACAGTCGCAGAGCGACCAGGAGTTTGCTCTGCGAAGTAGCAGAGTTTTGCTACTGCCTATCTTCGCCTAACCATCGCCTAGACTTCGCTTTGCAAAGTTATCAGAAGCTGAGTTCGCAGAGCAAAGTCCTTGGACGCTCTGCGAAGCTTCAGACTCAGGAATATCAGCGTCTGAAGGGTAAAACGCAAGATCGGAGAGCGAAGTCAGGGGTCGCAAAGCGAAATGGCCCAGAACCTCATTTTATTAACAAATAATTGTACCATGCCAATGATCTTCGATATGCTTTGGGATAGTGACACTCATAAACTTTCCAGGATTAACCTAGGATAAAGATATGTGTCATACAGAGTGATGGGTATTTTTATCCACGATTATTATTATAGATGGGATAGTAAGCCCATAAGTATGACATATGATAACGATATGTCTAGAACCTTTAATAGGTTAAGAGGAACTGAGAGGTATTCAGTTGGAAGTACATGAGTACTATGAATGTTTCTTAACATTCAAAGATTCTTATGAGAATAGTATCAGGTATGTTAAGGGTTAGTTTTTCAGGATACCCTTAATCAGGCAGGTACATTTATATGTACATCAAGACGTGCCTCAGTTGTTCACGTCAGAATGACACTGAGGGTACACATATCAGTTCAGGATAGATGTACCCTAGATAGTGGTACAAGGATATTATCAGGAATTATACAGATTATATATATATATATATGTTCAGGAATTATCAGGTTTATGTATATTTTTATATACCAAGAATAATAATTAATTATCAGGATAAACTTTGTGTCTTCTGTGTTCTCGCAATTAGAGAGCACAGGGGGTTTCAGCATTGCTGGAACGGGCAGGAACTTTCCGTGAGGATAACCACACATAAGTTTATAGTGTGTCTTCTGTGTTCTCGCTAGTTAGAGCACAGGGGGTTCCGGTACAGCTGGAACGGGCAGGAACTTTCCGCGAGGATAACCACACACACAGGTAAGAGGAGTCCGGTGATTAGCCTTAGATAGGAATTTTCACCGCTTATCTGGGGAATGTGCTCCGGGGTTACTCCACTCGAGGGCATTCCGTAAAATCAACTCAGATAATTATTGTTTGTTCAACGCTAACATCTAACATAATAATATCAGTATATACTTTATTATGTTATCAGGCAGGAAGTACCTACCAGGCAGGTATCAGGTGGTGATCTTAGGAGTCCCCTCGATCACCCAGTTATCAGGTTATAGTCTACTTTCATGACTATATAGTTATCAGGTATCAGGTTGTGATCTTAGGTTTCCCCTTGATCACTAGTTTAGCAGGATGTAGTCTAGTTTTATGACTATACAGTTATCAGGCTCAGGCAGGAATAGACCCTATATGGGTAAGGTTAAGACTTGACGATCGTAGGAATCCCCGAGATTGCCAAAAGTAGGCATGGCGACCCTAGGCTCCCCGAGGTTGCCAACAGTAGGTTGGGTGGAGCTCACTGAGACATTATGTCTCATCTCAATCCTTCTGGTGCAGGTTTACAGGTTAGCACGAGATTCGTGAGGAAGATCATCAGGGAGACGCTGGATGGAGTGCAGTTGCTCGTCATGTACCAGCTCAAGATCTTATTAGACTTTTGTTTATGTATTTATTATGGTACTTGAAAGGTTGTATTGAAAACCTTGATGTATCCAATATCAGTTTAATGTACATGCTAATATTCTAGATAAAATTAGTATGAGTGTTACAAAAACAATTTTAAGTTATTAATTAAAATATTTATTGTCTCTGTTGTTACAATCAAGTTGTTTGGATGTGAAGACATTTTATAGAATTGTGAACTCGATTTGGATCGCCACATTTCTCCTCCTCATATGTGTGATTATTTGAGTACGATTTAGCACTACGCCAATAACAAAAATAACTTATCGAGGAGCTCATATATTTTTAAGGGAAGACCTAAGGTCGACTATTTTCAGCCAATAGTTGATAGGGTGAAGTTGAAGCTCTCTTCTTGGAAAACTTCCTTACTTTGCATAGATGGAAGAATCCAACTAGTGAAGTATGTTGTGCATAGTACGTTGTTGCATACAATATCTACTTATTCCTGGCATTTCCTTGATTAGAGAAACTGAAAAATGGATAAAGAAATTTACTTTGATTGGTGATGTCTACAAAAGGAAGCTTGTAACTGGTGATCGCTACCTTTAAAAGATGCTTATTTATTCAAAAAGGATCGTGGAACCTAGCTGCATTGGGCATCTACCATTTGGATCAAGGACATTCCCCCATCAAAGTATTTGCTAGTTTGGAGGCTTATGCACAATAATGTGCCTACTTATGAGAATCTCAGTCAGAGAGGTCTCATTTTTCCTTCTATGTACTCCTTATGCTGCAATATCAGGGAGACTTCTTTCCACTTAATTTTTGAATGTCAATTTGCTATTAACATTTGGTGTTGGTTTGCTTCTGTCCTTAATACAACTCTTCATTTTCAGTGCAAGATAGTGATTAAAGCTGCTCTAATTAATATCATCAGTGCCATTTGGTTTTCTAGGAATCAGGTAAGGTTCAATAATAAGAAGCTGAATTGGAAAGCTTCTATGAATTCAATCTCTTTCAGGCAATATCACAAAGGATGTCTCCTCTTCTTCCATGACTGACTTCTCTATCTTAAAAAGATTTAATTTTTTAATCCGCACTCCAAAGGCTCCAGTGATTAGAGAAGTACTTTGGAATCCTCCTCTTATCTACTGAGTGAAATGTAACAGATGGCTCTTCAAACTCTATCACATCCTCATGTGATGGAGTTTTTAGAAACCATGAAGCAAAATTTATCTGTTGTTTTGCTGAAAATTCTGACAGGGGTTCTGCTTATCATGAAGAGATTTCAAGAGCATTGAGACCTACTGAGATTGCTCATCAGAATGGTTGGACAAACTAGTGGTTAGTGTTAGACTGAGCACTACTGGTTCAAGCTTTCAAGAACTCTTATACTATTCCTTGGTAGCTAAGAAATTGCTAGAACGACTATAAGGATTATAGCAAACATGAATTTTCTGGTTTCACGTCTTTAGGAAGGGCAACATTGTGCATATTCTCTAGTTAATCTACGTCTTTCCTTAAGTCAATTAACTGTCTGAAATGAAGTTCTTATTTATATTCAGGAAAACTTGGTGAAAAACAAGCAAGGTGTGCCTAATTTTAGGTTTATCTATCATTAAGGTGGTCTTGGTCTAGTCCCCCACCTTTGTTTGTTGTTCCTTTTTCTTTTATATATTTTGGTGTGTTTGTTGTTCTCTGCTACTTCACCTTTTGGTTAAAAAAAAATCATATTTGATTGAATGATCACATATAACAATGTGTTTATAAGTGAGGGCAATCCTCACCTCACAAGCCGGTTTTGTGAGGTTGTGTATATGCCCCCAACCACGATTTCTAAGATGGTATCAGAACCTCTTCAAGATCCATTGGGCCACCTGCTATCAAGACAGACAATGTGGACAATCCAATTACACATTTTCACGATTGCTTCTTTTGTAAAAACAATTTGTCTCTCTTTTTTGCTTATCTTAATGTCATTTATAAAATATTTCTTTTTATTATTGTAGATTATTAATTAGTATATCCTTTAGAAGTATGGCTATAACAACACGTCAGATAAATGTTATTCACTAATCAATGAGTCACTAAATAATATAGTTGCACAATTCATACACGGGACAACCGTCGGTCATCAATTAATTAGTAAATAAGTTTTATCTTCTAAATAATAACAACAATAATTCTAATATAGTAATTATAATTTAACATAAAAATCATGCAAGGGATACATATTTATTATTTATAAATTTATATAAATAAAATGAAAAATATTTCTCAATTAGTATATCCTTTAGTAATTATCATTTTCTAATATTTTGACATATTTTGAGTCTATCACTTGGTAATATTTATCAACAACCCTCGAATGTTAGTAAATTAGTTATATTGAGTTTTTTATGTAACTTTACATAATATAAGAGTAATTATAATATATAATTAGAATTTAATATAAAAGTCATGCATGTGATACATATTTATTATTTATAAATTTATATAAAAAGTACAAACATTTGTCAATGATACATAAAAAAGCACGGGATAAGTTAATGTCATCTTTTCCGTTTTGTAGTATTTTGGCATATTTTTAGTCTGTCACTTTATAATATTTAGTAACGACTCTTCCAATGTTTGTATTCAGTTAAATTGAGTTTTTTTTTTGTCAAAAAATTGAGTTTATTTATGTATCTTTTAAATAATAACAAGAGCAATTCTAATATAGTAAAATTGGGCACATTCCTTTCCTTTATCTAGGGCTTCTTATTGGTGGTGATTCCCGTAAGTTGAATTGTTGGCAACCTCTTCTTGACCGTATTAAATCTAGATTGTCGAGTTGGAAGAGTAGAAACTTATCATTTCTTCTATCAGATCTATTTTTATTTTTTTTCGGGGGGGGGGGGGGGGGGGGGGGGGGGGGGTGAGGATATTAGGAAAATCTCTTGGATAAAATGGGATAGGAGAAAGGGGGTTTGGAGGTCATTGTTAGATAAAAGGTGGTGGAGGTTGAAGGAGGAGTGTGGTAGTTTTTGGTTTAGAGTGTGGGCAGCAATGATTGGGGAGACTGCCCTTTTTTTACACGCATAGGGGAAGAGGGGTTCGGTGTGGTGGAGTAATTTAGTCAGTATTGGATGTGGTGTTGGTACATGATCATGGAATATCATATGATGTTTTTTGTTATGCTTCTAGTGTAATTCTTTGCATTTGAAGGCAAATTAGAAGTCAATTAGAGGAGTTGTCAATGGTTTGAGAAACTTTTTGCATTGTTTTAATTCGAGTTGTTGAAATTCACTTTTATCTTAAATCATGCAACTTCATAGGTGTTTTGAGTCTTTTTAGTGAGAAATCATGTAAATCGGCAAAACAAGACATCACGTGAAGGATCGAGGATATGAAGATTGAAGTTCAATGGTTCTTAGAAGGTATTCGAATACAATACAAAGTGAAGAAAATTCGTTTGAAGTTTCAAGACATCACATGACGAAAGAACGCTTGAAAAATGGTCGAAAACTACATAATTCGCGCAGGAGGTGCTGCCTCATGCTCCCCTGCGCACCAAGTCATGCGCCATGCGCATGGACACGGGCAAGGAGTGTTGTTTGCTTGTTTCTAAGCCGCTTTTGTGAGAAAAAAAAACCCTAGTTTCACTCTCTTAATCCCTATGTAATCATACACTATAAATAGAGACATTTGCACAAACTTTTATTCATTTAGAAAGCTAGCGGTACAAGGCAAGGGTCAAGCATCAGGAGCTTTAAAACGGATGATCTTCATCCTCCTCTTGTACTCTCTACGGTATTTTTTTCAATTGTTTTGTAATGATGTTGGTTGCCGTTAGCAACTAAGCCTCTTTGATTAGGGTTCCACGATGAAAATCACTTAGCTACCAATAACTAGTTACAAGTAACAAAATCACCTAGCTACCAATAACTAGTTACAAGTACTGGTATGCGAAGGACACCATACTTTGTTCGATTGTTTCAATAAATACACTACAGTGATATGACAAACGAGATTAACCTACCAAAATATTGGTATGGAAATTGTATAAAGACACTACAGTGTGTTTCAATGAGTATCTAGAAAATTTAAAATGAAAATGATTGGCTACAGACCTTCCAAAACTAAGAAAACCAAGAGAACCTGTTGTTGCTAATAGCTGTAAAAATGAGATTATGAAGGGAAATTTTGCATGACACTTTGATAGATGGATTGTGATGGTGATGGTGGAGTGTGTGAGGTACTTGCACGATCAAGAGAGGGTGCACATGCAGCATATGAAGATTCTTCCTTCAGCTCCTGTTTAGGCCATAAGAATCCTGTATCCATATCCCTCAACTGCTGTCCTGAAAGATAAGACTGGATAGAACTCATAGGTCTTGCATAGTTAAAATTTATTCCAGCTAGAGAATAATTTCCAGACGAGGGAAGATTCAGCGGTAGCGGCATTTGAAATTCAGGGAACATTGAAGCAATAGGTCCAGTTTGAGGCACAGCAACATGGTCAGGGCTCGTTCCGTAGGTGCCATAAGGTATGATATTATTCAAAGAAGAGTAATTCATTTGAGATATGGAGGAAGGTCCAAACTTCATATCATTACTGAAACTTCCCATCAAACTTGACCTCAGGAAATCATTGCTAAAATCAGGTTTTCTATCAAAATGAGATGGAAGAGTTTGATGAGTTTCAGATTTTGGGATAACGGCACTCCCAGGTAAGACATTAGCACAAGTAGAAGATAAACCAACATCACTTGAGCTTATATGATTGTTATTTCTAGCAGCGGGAACGTCGTGGTTATGTTTTCCCTCATAAGTTGTAAGAACATACTTTAGATTGTGTGAAGCCCTTTCCACATGTTTCCTTACGGTACATCCAGCACTTGTGCATTTGTAGTAGCTCCTAGAAGAGATGGACAAGAAAATGTTATATGCATACTAGCTTATAGACTCAAGTTAAAAATGCATGAATACGATACATCGTAATATCTTGATATAATTATAAGCATTGCTTTCAATGTTGTCAATCGCTGATTGCAAGAAACGGAAGTTTGTTCAATTTCCGCTACGCAGCAGCCAGCAGTGCTATAATGCCGCTATAGACACTATTTGAAAACATTTTGTACTAATTAGCATATCACAAACAATAGCCACTTGTTCAAATTTCGCTACATTGACAGTATTTCCTTCTAAACAGACCTGCAGATGCATAAAGAAAAAGCAGTATGAGTACCTTGGGTTTGGATTCCCTTTGACAACCTTCTGTCCATACTTTCGCCAGCGATAACCATCATCAAGTATGTCGATGTCACTCTCAATTTGGACTACGACTCGTGGCTCACGAACAGCCCTCGGAGGCACCATTGTTTCAACCGGGTAGCTCTCCTTCTTCCTGCAACAGAAAATTAAACCAACAACGTATATAGATTGTCTTTCTATTTGTATTGCCAATGCCAACATGAAGACAGTATCAGATAAAGTACAATACCTTCTTTTCGATTCTGAGTCGGCATCTTCAGAATTGTTTTCAGGTGATAAGACTGCTTGAGTGGCTCCATCTTTATCACCATCGTGATTAGCAAGTGCAGAAGAATGCTCCGGAGCATCGTCTGATTCAAACATACCTTGAGATCTAGCTCTCTTCATAGGATCCGAAAGCTCGGTCACACCAGAAGGCGGGGATGTCCTTTCTTGACCATAAGGCTTCCGTTCCGGATTGTGTTTTGCATCTTTTCCCCGCGACTGAATGTTTCCCCATACCGAATCACCATCAACTCTGTCACATGTTTCATTGGCTTCAGCATTTTCTGACATCTCATCACTAGAAGGTACTGATCCTCGACGACTTGAATGTGGTTTTGCATGGTTATGATTACCCTTGTAAATAATTTCTGTTATGTGGCCATCGTGTGATCTTTCCACCTTTTTCTTGACCTGACAATTAGACTGAGTACATTTGTAGTAGCTTCTCGGATATTCACTACCTTTTACTTGTTTTTGACCATATTTCCTCCAATTATAACCATCCTCTGAGGTCTTTGCTCCTGCTGCATGAGACGTCTCTTTCTGTTCTGCTTCTAAGACATGATGTTGTCCGATATCCTCGCTGTGGATAGAATTTTCAGGCAGAGTGCTTTCATCGCTAGCTTCTTCGGAACGAGATATTGGTATGTCAACATTATTTGTGTTAACAATCACATCATTGTAGAAATGGACTCCACTATTTCTAGCTAAATAGTCACTTGAAAAACCTTCTGGGAATGAAAAATCTAACAGTTGTTGACCTTGAACAAGCATTTGGCTGTCTCTATGTCCTCCATTCATCATGTGGCAATTATTAGAAACCTGGTGAATTCAAGAGATAAATATAGCTTATAGGACTGAATGGGATATTTGTTTGAATTTGGTATTATCTTCATGTTTAAATGTTTCAAGTTGATGGCTGGCTACTTCTATTGTTCAACAACTATGCTTATAAATCTTACCAGTTATCATCTACGTCAAAAACGCTTAAATGACACAAAGTCACTAAAGTGTGCTTCCGATTCTTCACAAATTGTGTTTGGTTATGTGCCGGCAAAAATTGATTTTTATTGAATTGATATATGTTAAAAGTAGTTTTTTTTTTACACTCATGTTAAAAGTAGTTGAATATAAAATGATTTGTATTTGGATATATTCACGAAAAAAAAAGTGACTTGTTTGGATAGTTTGGATCAAGCATTTGATTGTGTGTGTTAGCTACTTTTAAAAAATATGAGACTTGATTTCTTGTCACCGAAAAACCTAGAGATGTAAGCTTTTTGGTAGAATTGATTTGGGGGTTGGAATGAATTTTAGGCTTGGAAGCGAAAAATAACTAATCCAAACGTGTGATTCTAGGGTGCCTGGTTGTGGAAGCAAACATATGCTCAACTATTTAGTGTGTTTTCAACTAACGGCTATAGTGCCGCCATAGCATAGCGGAATTTGAAAAAAAAAATGCTATTGTTGTTCGATATGCTATTTAGTACAAAGGATTGTCAAATATTAGCTATATTGATGCCTTAGTACTATAACATATTGGAATTTGAACAAATTGCGATTTTCAGCGATATGCGACTAACAACATAGGGCATATAACTGATGCATTAACACCAAGCATCAACAATTTGAGAAAAAATATTGACAGGCCCATGATAAAAAGTAAAAAACACAATATAGTCCTTTGTTTTTGTTTAATAACAATTAAAATACATAAAGGCACCTGATTTAGAGAAGCAAAATATGGAGATAAAGAATCAGCATCCAAATTGGCTTGATGTTTGAAATTGAAAGAGGCAGCAAAGTCGGAGGCAGTAGGCACATCAACATTCTCTTGTTCATGTTTGACAAAAGTGAGCATTGATCCTTTATCAGTGAGAGGTGAAAGCATGGCGAAGCTCCCGGTGGTGGGAGATGGCATGGCCTAAAACACAAAAAAACAACCATTGAAACGAGTAAATATCGTTTTTGATTCTCAAAATTGTAAGAATCGGGCAATTTGGTCTCATTAAAATTTAGTCAATCAATGTAGTCGAATTCAATCAATTCTAAAAAATTAGATTGGAAAATAGAAATCAAGGAAATTCTTAAAGCATATTTCAACACGGCATGAGCTAAACAACATGCTAACTCACCATATATTGGGGAATTACTTGATTGATGACCTTCAACCTCAGAATATAATTGCAATTTCATAAATTTGAGTAACTAAATTAGCCAACCACTATACACAGAAATCAAACATTGAAAAGAAAAAACATCCTTTCAAGTGACCTAAGCAACGGGCCAGCTCAGCATATATTGTTAAATGACATAGAGAATGCATTAATTGACAACCTTCAACTTCAAGAACTAATTTACAATTCCGAGCGACTAAATTTACCAACGTATACAATTTCGATGACGAAAATGATGATTAATTCACTAGTCTAATGTTGAAAAAATGAAAATGAGATGTGAGATCATAGCTATACCTGAGAATTAGGAAGCATGACGGGGGATTCAAGCAATGCGGTGGGACTAATCCCAGGTGGTATTGTGAGACATGGTGATCGAGTTGCGGGAGAAACCAAAGGGGTTGTTGCACCAAAACTGATAAGCCCTGCGTTGATTTTATTGAAACCCCTTCTCTCAGCTATGCTTCTTTTTGGTGAAAAATCATAAAACTTTCCTTCTTTTGAATCAGAAACATTGTTGATTTCATCACCCTCATTTTTGTTTTCGTTGTTGATGTTATTTTTGTTGTTGTCTTGTTCCATTTTCTGTGTGGGTGGTTGTTATAGTGAAACTCAACTGAGAAAAACAGAGAATTTTGACGTTGTTATTATGTAAATGTTGATGGTGAGGTTCGGTTCAGCTCCAATGCTCCATAGGAGTGGAGCTGAAACCAATGAAACTGAGAATTTGAAGCTTATTTTGCAATGCAAATCTCTGTTTCACTCCATACAACACACACAACATGGCACCTCAAAAACATACATAAATATATAGTCATTTCACACGTATTAAATTAAGAAAAATAATAATAATTTCAACCACACAAGCAAATTATATTTACACGTGATGGTTTAATGGTTTAATATGTACGGTGTAGGTGGTGTTTTTCATAACAACAACAAGCAAATTTTTGTTTCACTGGTTGCTGTGGTGTTTAATGGTTTAATATGCATGTGTACGTGGTGTTCGATATGAGGAGAGACTAAGCAAATTTTTCGGCTCAATTGATTTCACTAAAAAAAAAAAAAAGGTTCTCTCTCTTTCAAAACAACCTTATCCTTATTCAAAGGAAATTTAAACCGTTTAGTCTCTCAATTTTTTACAAATCATAACAACCTCTAAAAAAATGTTGGAATGAAAACCATTATTTGTAAAATAAATAAATCATCAAATATAATTTTTTTTTAAGGAAAATCATCAAATATAATTTGACAGCTAACTTTTCTCCAAAAACAATAATTGATTCTATCTTTTGTCAAAAAAATAATAATTGAATTCTATCTATATTGATAACTTTTTATATTCAGCATTTTATTCTAAGTTTTTCTGGGTAGATTCTTCTCACCTTTTTTTTTGGTCAAATTCTTCTCACCTTTTTAATAAGGCAACATTCAATTTACTGTAAAATTATAATTGAATATTTTTTAAGAGTAAATAAACTACATATACAACTTTTTTTATGTATTAAAAGTAAATAAAATACTTGACCAAAAAAAAATATAACTACTAATAAGGTTAACTATTAATTTAGTCAAAAACACTTTACGGTAAGTTTTTTTTTTTAGGTTTTTTTTAAATACTTTATTCCGTAAAATGTTTTTTTAATAAGCTTAATTATTTCAATAGTTAAAATATAATGGGTTAATATATTTCAATAGTTAAAATATAATGGGTTAATATATAAAATGAGCAACTTTTGGTTTAACCCCCGGTAAAAAGCTGTAGATTTTCCCTTGTCATTTGAGTGTATAATTGTTTAGTAGCCCGTTAACTTGACAAATCAATTATTTTTTAATATTTTTTTATTTCCACTTAATTAAATAATAATCAGGTCATTATTTTTAAAAAACAAAAACTTAACACCAAGAACAACGAGTATAACTTCTTTTTTCCACCAAGAACAAGATCAACACCATGACCATCGCCAACCGTTGTTCTATAACTTCAAAATGACTCAAAATTGTTTGCTTTGGGTTTCAATTGAAAGAAAATTGTGTTTGCTGGAATGGAATTAATTGTGATGTGGGGCTTCACTAAATCAAAAATGAAAAATCAGTGGATAAATCGTGAATTTGAGGTAAATTTGCCTTTAATGGAGAAATTGTGATTCAGAATAAATTTATGATTTGGAGGTTTTAATTGAAAACTGTGGGATAAATTGTAATTTTGCTTTGGAGTTTCACAGTGTGTTTTTATTTGCTAGATCGACACCACCATTTTTGGCTAAATCTGGAAAACTGAAACACATTATAGTTGAATTGTTGGATGAATCCCACAGCTCAGATTTGACAAAACAGAATTTGAATTTGATCGAAAGGATTGATGATGATGAAGGGTTTAGAAGAAGATTTGAGTTGGGGTGAGGAAGGTTTGAAGGTTTTGGGTTTGAGTATTAAAGTTTGAAGGATGAAGACGATGTTGGTAGGGAATGAAGGTTTCTGGGTTTGATTACGAAGGTTTGAAGGTGAAGGCTGTCTTTGGATAACTTAAAACTAACAAATGGAAGAGAACGCAATGGTACGGAACAATGATGTCATTTCACTTTTTGGATATTTTAAGATGGAATGGAACTAATTTTTCATTTCATTGTTTGGTTATAATTTTTTTAAGACGGAAAGTCGAAGGAACGGAATGAGTCATAACTTTTTTATTTCAATTTTACTCTTTTATTTAAAAAAAACATCAATAGGTGGAATAAACGGTAATAATTAAAAAAAAAAATACCCTTTAACATTCGTTGTTAAAAGTTCTAGTAGAAATTTTGAGGAAAGGTTGCAAGTACAACAATCTAAATTCCTAATAATGATATTGATCCAAGAATAAAATCATGAAATTGTGAAACATGAATACCACTTTATGCATTCATGGTATATTATATGCATTTAAAACAAGCCTATATTACTGGGTGCAGTGGCATTTCAGGATATTATAACATGAGATTTGTAAACAAGCCTAAATTATTTTTAGCAACAAGTCTAAAAATTTTCTTCGGAAGCTATTTAGGGTTGGGTGCATTCATGAAACAATTTGAGTAACAAGCATATATTGTTTTGATAGAATCCCCAAAAATTACTGGGTGCATTCATGATATAATAACATGAGATTTACAATAAACAACCTATATTGTTTTATCATAATTGAACTTTACCATTGCATGGACAAACAATGTATCCAACAACAATTTTGTTGATAATTGTATTACTACCACGTACCATTCCATAATAGAAAAAGATAATACAAAAAATAAAATAACGAAGTTGTTTGAATTTTTTTAAAAAAAATAATAGAAAAAATAGGGACAAAATTGTAATTGTATTATTAATATGTTTCATTCCATTGGATACACCCCAAATTTGGGGGAATGGAAAATTGGTTAAATGAGTGGTATTGGATGGAATGGGTTCCATCACAACACATTCCATTTCATTCCTTTCTTACAAACCAAACAATGGAATGTGGCTCTATCCCACTCCATTCCATTCCATTCCACCGCTATCCACCAATCCAAACATAGCCGAAGAGATTGATGATGAAGATATGATTTTTATTTTATTTTAGGTGTTGTCTTTTTTTAAATTGATTTTAAAATGTAATTGTTTTTTTAAAAATAATTGTTAATTAGTTAAAAAAACAGTTGGAAAAAAATTATTGAAAAAGAAGAATAAAAGCCAAGTCAGCACCACTTCATCAAAATTACACATCATCATGCCACATCAACATTTTTGTCCAGTCAGATTACATCAAGGTCCAAAATCAAATAATCTTTCTATTACAGGGTTAGAATCCAAATTTAATTTTTTACAGGGAGATAAACCAAAAGTCGTT
This sequence comes from Medicago ruthenica, assembly GCA_018208015.1. Taxonomy (NCBI): domain Eukaryota; kingdom Viridiplantae; phylum Streptophyta; class Magnoliopsida; order Fabales; family Fabaceae; genus Medicago; species Medicago ruthenica. The sequence goes on along the minus strand of CM031377.1, from coordinate 33,194,808 downwards.
CGTATTACAGGGGGTAAACATGTATTAACCCAAATATAATTAATACATGGACTTTACAGAAAATTTTGTTGACCAAAAATACTGTACAAATTTTTTTGAATATATTTTTTTCATATAAGCTAAAAATATATTAAGAGAAGGGAATGCTAACAAATGTCGAGAATATACAATGGAGATAATCATTTTTTTAGTATTTAAATGGGTATCTTAAATTTTTTAGGCTTAATTACACTTTTGGTCCCTTAAATATTTTTCAGGTTTTATATTGGTCCCCTAATTAATAAAAGTAACGTTTTAGTCCCTTAAATCCTTCTCTGTTAGTCACTTTGGTCCCTTCCGTTAGTTTGTGTTAAAAAACGTTAGGCTTACTTACACTTTTGGTCTCTTAAATATTTTTCAGGTTTCATATTGGTCCCCTAACTGAGAAGGATTTTATTAATTAGGGGTTCAATATGAAACCTGAAAAATATTTAAGGGACCAAAAGTGTAATTAAGCCTAACGTTTTTTAACACAAACTAACGGAAGGGACCAAAGTGACTAACAGAGAAGGATTTAGGCAACGAGTTCATCTCTCGTGCAACTCGTTTTGCTTGTTGACGCCTCTGGGATTTTTACGCAACGAGTACCTTAGTTTTTCTCTCATGTTTTTTCTTTCCATTTCATAAAAAAAAAAATGTGTTTAACTTGTATTTCCAAAACAAAGTATGTGCCTCTCTCCCACAAAATAGCTAAATCTATCCATAAGGTTTCCAAGAGGGACGTTGGTGATACGCAATCAAGCGCATGTACTCACGCTCATTACCCGCACTTTAACAACAAGAAGACAATAAATAACAAAAAATTAAAATATGATTGAAACTCTCTTAAATCAACGTGTGAGATGTTAACTTTACTTACCATAGATACAGGCACAGCTTAGACACAAACTTCTAATTGACCATTGATCATATTATTATACAATTAAAAAGGTATGCTCCAAAAGCAATTTATCAACCATTTTCAAAGCAACTAAAATATACCCTTTAACCTATGCACACTGATTCAGAGTCCTCAACATCATCTTCAACAGCAACACTGGTTACATCTTCTCTAGTAGTCGTCATGCTAATACTGGAAGCCTCACCAATTGCTTCTGGCACACCAACACTACCATGTGTCAGGATAGTCTTTCTCTTGCTTCTGCTGAGTCTCCATTTCCTCAACAACTCAGAAACCTCACTCTCATCTTCTGGTAATTCTCCAACTTGTAATTCTTTATGTTCTTCACTTATCACTTCCCTCACCCTTTGCTCACTAAAAGTCTCTTGTGTGACAAGAAAGATGAGTGGCCTGTAACAATATAAGAGAAGCATAAGTAGCACAATGTACACATATAATGACACCCAAACATAGAAAGTCCACTTCCAATTTCGAATTAACTCTTTAGCCCAAGGTAAATGGGAGTTTATAACAATTTCAGCTTCATATAGTTGTGGAAGAGACGAAGTTCCTGCTCTTGGATGCAGGGTTACTCTTATAGCATCGGTTCTTTGATTATGTTCCTTGTGCCTCAATATTTCTACATTGATTTTCTGAGTCTCAGCTGAGATTCCTAGCACCAATGGCACACCCATCATAACTGTCCTTGCAAGTCGAATCGGTGAGCTTCGAAACCTTAACATGCATGGTTGGCTTGATTTTGCCATCACGTTTCCGTTTACTGATAGGAGTTCTGCTGTCAACTGCAAAACAAATCTTATTAACTCTTTAGGAAAAAGAAGCTGTGTCAAGTTTCTACATGTTTGTTGTAATCATTGATCACATATTTGTTTTTGTTTCTTTTTACCTTCTATATTCTCCTTGTTACACAATTTGAAACAAGACTTTAAAATAATCATATCCAATTCATTCATCAATTCTAGAGGCAAAAGCTCCAAATTCTAACTTCAATTAGTTCAACTCACTTTTATGTAAATATATACCAAATAATCACTTTTACATTCAACTCACCTTTGCTTAGAATCAATTTTACAATTAATTAATTCATTCATTCAAAATCAATTTTTGTCATAACCAAACACACACTAAGAAGATTGACACACTAATAAAGAAAATGCAAGTAAATGGCATAGTTATTATTAACATAATCATAAGATAGTTCCCTTGACACATTACTAAGGACTCAGTGTAGGGCTGGGCTAGGATAATTATCAGCATTCAGGACCTACCAATTAATGACAAACAATAATTATGTAATAAATTGCATGAAATCAAGCATGTCCAAGGAATCTAAAACATATGTATCTCCCTCCATGCCCAAAGATAACTCCCTAAAAAAAAGGAAATTTATTATAACAAGAACATCTTCCCTGATGGTTGTTGGCATTTTTTTAAATAGGTGTCATTTTACACAAAATTGCATTCTCCCCTCATTCTATTGGCACTAAAATGGACAAATTCATTCAAAAACCATATCACAACTCACATGTATAATTCAATGAAATTTGAGAGACAAAAAGGCATACCTGAAACACCCCAAGCTCCCTATTGAAGTCAGATTCAGGCATCAAGAGGGACAAAGAAACAGAAAATGTGTGACCAACTGGAACACGTATATGCTTTTTCTTAATATAACCCCAAGCAGCACTAATTCCACCATTAAATGAAAATACAGCTGTAGGATGAGCATCAGTGTAATCAAAATACAAACTTTCATGAACAATGACAGGTTCCTCCACCCAAAACCGAACCAACCCAACACCAACCACAGAAGCCAGAATCAGAACAAAGAACAGAATCATGCACACATATGCAGCACTCAGAAAACAAAGTCCCAGTTTCTTAAGCAATACTATGCTACCATAAGCTATTTGTGAAGGAGCATTGTCTTTGGTTTGCCCATCATGATGGTAGGACTCAGATGTTACTGTCAAAAGAGAGTAGAAAGGGGAAAAGACAGAGGCCATGCTGTTGTAGAGTAAGTCTGCTGGTGTGGGAAAAACAGAGTTTTTTTGGTTTTCATCCATGGAGATGGATAGTGAAGTTTCATAGATAAGATAGCTAAACTGCAGTTTAGACTTGAGAGGGAGAAATTAATAAGAGGCATGAGACTGATACAGTGTTGTTGCATGCTGTGGCAGAACACAACACGTGTCTTTTGCATGAGAACAAGACCAAGATACCGTGGCAAATTGGCGATTTGCATGAGAAAGAGAAACATATCGATATACTTGCATGGTTTTTCTATTTTAGTTGATTATATATTATTTTACTTGGTCCAGCAAAGTTGGCTTTTTCTCTGGGCTTCGATGTTGAGTTTTGGGCTTTTATTGTAAAAGCCCTTCATCAACAAAAAAAAATAGATTAACATGATTATATATCTGTCTATTGAAGCTGCAAGATGAAAGTGATGCATTTTCATCACAGCAAGCTCTAGTGAAAGTGATGGAGTTCCAAACTGCAAGCTTAACGGGCATTTCATGGAACACCTTGTATTTTGGTACACCAAAAAAGTCTCAAGAGTATAAATAGTTAATAAACATTCACTTTTCTCAATTCATTAGGGTGTCTTTTGACTAAGAACAAAACCTAAGAGCACATATAAGGACAATACTTTAGAAAAGTGGTGCCTAAGTCATGCAGTTTGACAGTCCAAAAAAATTTCACAATGCTCGAGAACAGAAACCAATAGCTATGATGATGACATTGAATGTCCGTTAGAAGAAACATTGATCCAAGTCACTCTCAGCACACAATTAGTATTTTTTTACTACCTTTAATATGATTGTGACGCCTCATTTCTTATATTTCTTATGTATAGATAACTTGAAAAGAGACTGATCAATTGATCACTTGTCCCACAAGTATATAAAAATAGTACAGTATGCCATTAAAAAAAAAGTAAAAATAGTACAGTATGAGAATCAGGCACGAGAGATGTTTAGGAATTTTACAGCTGCACAACCGACAACAATGGCAGCCCTTCAGAAGTAGTGAGTGTTGAATAAAAAATAGTTAGTGTGACTCACTTTCTACCCAGTAAATCGTAATGGTCGCAATGGGACAGATATTTGATAAGCATAGAACACAATGCATAGCATCATCTTTGATACCTCTCCTATTCTATGTCCAAAGTAGTTAGACTTAAGCAGAATCACGTTGCCTCATTCATTACCCCAAGGCCAAATACACCCCTATGCAACTTTTTAGTAATACAGAAGAAAATTTCACATCTCAGGAAGATAGCTTTACAAAGGAGTATAATTTTTATGTATCAGCAAAAAGCAAAACGAGTTATAACGAATACAAATTTATGTGGTACAAATTCATGCACAAGGTTTTGTTACCGTATGGTAATGAAGCAAACGGCTCATCTCTAACTCACTCCCAGTGGCTTGTCATCTAGAAATATAAATCTAAAAATGTTCCATCGGAAATCCTTAGGATGCTGCTATGTGGAAATAAGAGACAAGGAGAGATGCACCATACCAAATTTATAACGCACTGATACCGATCTTTCCTTCATTTGGTTTCTAGACTGCAACATCATTCTACGGAAAACAAAATACCATCGTTTATTAAAATATGGGCGTGTATATATTTTGCATTTGAATCTTTCCAAACATAGTAACAGATGCAACCATTAACACAATCGCGGAGAGGGAAACAAAAAAAATAAGTTCTCATGACAGCAATTCAAAACAGAGATAAAGTTGGTGTAAAATGGACAAACACTCCAAACTACTTTCATTATCATGGAGACTGATAGTGTTACAATTTTGTGGAAGCTAGAAAACTAGGGTCAAGAACACAAATACAGAAAGAACTACACCATGATATGCCTTGCCTGCCAATAATAAATATATAGGCCTTACACATGAATTGGAATCAAACAGAAAGCTCAGTTCGAGAGATCAGAATTCCATCGGTGTCTGCATAAAGCCATTCCCCATCACCGATCCTTGTCCCAGCAATAGTTATGGGAACATGCTTTTCTCCCATACCTTTCTTGTTGGCTTTCATGGGATGAGAACCAAGAGCTCTCACCCCAATATCACAACCATTGATCTCATCCACATCTCTTATACATCCATTCACAATGATACCTGCCCATCCATTGTTTTGTGCTTGCACTACAGGATTGCCACCCAATATTGCACAGCGCAAACTGGCACCCCCATCCACAACGAGCACTCTTCCATTGCCTTTCTCTTCGAGAAATTCCCGAACCAGGACATTGTCTTCAAACACCTTCAAGGTAACTATAGGTCCGGAAAAGACCTGTCTTCGACCATAAATCTGAAAAACTGGCTGAAGGGCACGAAGCTCCCCACTCAAAATTAACTGAGGGTTCGCATCACACACTTCTGCAGTGGTAACCAGAGCCATTTTATTTCAAGGAACCTGCAACAGCACAAATAAAAAAACAATTTCAGATTCACAAACAATTTAGATAAAAGAAAAGAAATCCAGAAACCCATAGGAAAAATATACGAAAAGAATCCTGCAATACAACAGCTTCTCATACAAATCAAAACTAACTTTTGTATCTCAAATTTCTCATTTTAGTTTGATTTCAATTATTTCAATTTCATACACAACTATATACTTTCTATAAATTGTATTTCTGTGCATACAAAGCACACCTGGTTTGTATTTATAATAGAAATTGAAATCAATTAATTAAACATGTAATTGATATGACAACATGCAAATCATAACGTTTGATCTCTAATTGATTTTAAGAAACTTAATAAAGACATTTTTATAAGCAAAGAATAATAAAACTCAATCAATTTGATTGGAAAAACTTAAAAGCAAATCCAAACTTAATTACACATGTATGTATATGATATACAAACTAGCTTACATTTGCATATAGGAAAAGTATATGGTATAATAAATTCATATGAACTATGATAGAATTAACGTCACGGTGAGTGAATAGTATATAGAAGAAAAGGAAAATAAGAACAAAACAAAATCAGGTAATTATAAATTGTAAAATCGAAAATCACGCGATCGAGATCTATGAAATGATATGTATAAGAGATATAAATACCGATGGATGAGAAAATGGATCTGCAAATTTGAATGAAAATGGAAGAAAGTGTCACGTTGAGTTTGATTGCGAAGTTGATACTCCGAACAGATTTTGACACAGTCTGAAGAGAGAGAGAGAGAGAGAGAGAGAGATCAGTCACGTTATCAACATTCAACAGCACAAATGTCTACCTCCCACCAGAAGAGAAGAAAAGAAAGAAAACGACGAACTATTCATTTTTTTATTAAATTATTTTATTTCAAATTTATTACTATAAAAAGGCAGCATTTAAATAAGTAAAATAGTCGTTTTCGTATCTGAAGGTGTAATTTAATAATAATATTACAATAGTCTCTCAATTTATTAAATTTTCAAAATACTATTTGATTATGCATTGCGTTAATCAAAGTAGTCATTGATATTAAAATAGTCATTTAAATATTGATAACAACTCTGGTCAAAAAAGAAATACTAATAACAACTTTTTTTTTTATAAATATTGATATGATAATGAAAAAGTATATTGAGAGACTGATATGATAGAGTTAGCGGAGCATTTTAAAGTTAAAAGCTATTTTGACTAACAGAGTTTACAATCAATGACTATTTTAAAATTTCGATACATTAAATGATTATTGTGACTACTCGTTACATATGGATTATAGGTGTGCAATTGCATAAACTAACGTATTTATTAAAAGCTTAACTCAAATGACATTATCGAGATTTTTGTGGGAATGACATTTTATGTGTGTATTTTAGTCATAACAATTACTCTCTCCGTCTCAAATTATATGACGCTTTGGTCATTTCACACGTATTAAGAAATGTAATTAATTTTATGTGGGAAAGAGATATTATGAGTTGTTTTACAAAATTGTCATTAATAAATGTTATGGGAAAGATAAATTAAAGAATTGAAAGAAGAGAGAGTAATAGATAATTAAAGATATAATAGGAAAAGTAACGTTAATGTTTCATTGGTATTGTAAAGCGACATATAATTTGGAACAAATTTTTTTTTCTAAAACGACATATAATTTGGGATGAAGGAAGTAGTCTTTACGTTCAGAGTTTGAGCTAGACAGCAGGTTACTTATTGATAAAAAAAATTGATCAAAAATGACAGTGGGTTACTTAAGTTAGAACTAAACACACTTTTGACCCCCTAAGTTTCAAAGTGTAGTGATTTTGGCCCCCTATTAAAAAAAAAGGCCAAAGCCCCCCCTCATGTTTATCCCCTTTTGCAAAACCTCAATTTTGACCAAGTCAACGCTCATGTGTCACCTTATTTAGATGAGTCAGGTGCCACATGTGTATTTTTAATTTTAAAATAAATAAAAAATCCAACACATCATTTATTGAAATAAAATAATTAAAAAAAATCAGAAAACAGATCTCTTTCTCAATTTTCTTCTTCTTCGCTTTGCTTTCAATCTCACACCCAGAAATGCCAAAATCTCTCTCTCTCTCTCTCTCTCTAATTTTTCTTCTTTGCATATTCACATCATTCTTCTTCTCTCTCTCATCAAACGATCTCCACCGCACATTAGAATCTTGAAGCTTTTGTGTTTTGGTTCTGTTCTTCGTGTTTCTGCCTCAGTCTCTCTCTCTCTTTCCCTCTTTATCGCTGATGGGTTTCGTCGAGCCGCCCCATCCAATTAGAAATCATTCGTTTCCGACAGCAAGGTTGGTTTTCAACCAATTTTTAGGGTTTCAGACCAGGAAGTGGGAGACCAAAAGAAGAACTGACCAGGAAGCTACGTGATTGATTAAGAAGAAGAAAAAAACAGATGTGGTGGCCGGATGGAGGTGCGACGAACAGAACAGGCGCAGTGGAAAATGAAAAACACGGCGGCTTCCAGTGGAAGGTTGAAAAAAAACAATATAGTTGGTTATAAATACGCACAATTATGTGTAATTTTTTGGGTTTTGAAGAACCGGAGCAATTTTGTGTATGAGTAATTTTGCCCCTGATTTTCTAGGTTTCTGTTATGTGTTTTCTGGATTCTCTAAAATTTGTTTTTTTAAAAATTTAAACTTTTAAAACTATTTAGTGGTGATGATACATAGAGAAGAAGCTAGGTGTGGTTAGTGATGAGGAGGTATGAGATAGAATGATTTAGGTTAGTTGATTGGGGAGAGATAAGAGATTTTAAAAAAATTATTCGAAATTTTTTGAGTTTTAAGATGGAGGATGATGAATATGATGTTGAAGGGGATGAATATGATGTTGAGGGTGTCATACCCCAATTTTTGACCTAAAATTTATTTTTTTACTTGTCTTTTTAGTTCGGAATTTCTCGTCGTCTCAGACGAAATTTCGACAGAGAGATATTTTAAAATACCTCATTTTTTTTTTAGTTTCGTCCGGGTCCGTCTTTTTTTTGTTTTTATTTTTATTTCCATCTTTATTTTTTTCTTTTAAGTATTTTTATTGTTATTTTTATTTATGTTTTTTTTATTTCTTTTTTTAGTTAATTTTTATAATTTATTCTTTTAAGTCTGACTTTGTTTGAGATTTAATGGGTCCTTAATTTGTCATTACCATTGAGGAGTGAAGAGGAGACTTTTGCAGTGAGTTAATCTGTTTTAATTTGGCATTTAAACCGCCATTCATTGACCTTTATGGTCAGTGATGGCAGTTTAGTGGATTCAGCTTAGTAGGCAACACGCACATAAAAAGGAAAAGAAACCATCAGAGAAAGGGATCAGTCAACACGGCATTTCAGAATCCAAAAGAAAAAACCTAAAAATCACAACGCCAGCAACAACATTTCACCAACACAAACAATCCCCAATCCCCTCCACACAGCCGTACGGCCACTGACCACAACAAAAACCCAGCTAAACCACACCCATCACCACTACCATCAGAACATACCCACGGCCACAATCACCACATCCATTCACGGCCTTCCTCCCCACCATACACCTCTACACAAAATCAATTCAACCCTTCACCACCATTACACAACCGCACATCACTCACCACACATCACCCTCAGCCAACAAGACAACCAGCCATCTCCCTCTCCCTCATCCAAACACAAACCCAGCTGAGCCATCACCACTCACGGCCAAAAACCCAACTAAACCGTACGACCATACACACACCCACAACACACCTAGCCGCACAACCTTCCCTCTCCCTCCACCACAACCGTGTCACTCCTCCACCACAAACACGCACGTACTACCACACCTTACCTCACTCCCCATCAAAACGCGCACCACAAACCAACTAACACTCAGCCACCGTAAAGCAACAACCACGGCCATCATCCCCACAACCTTCCATAACCAGCTTGCTTTTAAGGCCTTGGTGGGTTTGAGTTCTTTTTCAGATCTGCCGTGTGAAAGAACAAGAGAGAAGCAAGAGGAGATAGGAAGGTAGAGAGAGAAAGGTCTTTAAAAATGAAAAAACCGTTTTTTTTAACTCATATGTAGAGCTTGCACCGGTTCGGTTCTCTTGAACCGAACCGGTCTGTTTGTTTCTCTCTCAGCCCAATGGGTTTAGCTAAGCCCAGCATCTTTCCTTCTCCCTCTCTCTCTGATTGCTGCTTGTGCACCCTCCCATCTGCTTCTGCACCCCCTTGTTTCTCTATTTTTATTTTCTTTTATTTGCTTTCCTTTTATTTCTTTCCTTTCATTTTATTTTTAGTTTTATTGATATTCTCATGCATTTTATTGCCTTTAATTCCTTAGCACATCATGCATTTTTATTTTTTTCATTTTCCTTTTATTTCATGCATTTTTATTTCAGTTTTTATTCTTAGCATATTTATTTAAAGCATTTGCAATTTCGTTTTTTTTTCTCGTTTATCATTTTGTCATTTTTATTTTTACTTTATTAGAATGTATTTAGGTACAATGTAAATAAATATAAATGAGAATATGCACCGACACTCGCACCTTTTTATTTTGCCTTACGTTTTTATTTATTTCGCCTTATAAAAAAAATACAAAAAATATTAGGTTAGTTTATTTTCAAAAGGGTTTCGTGGCGATCCAACGTCGCCACGTAAATTCCTCGTTTTTTTCTTTTTTTTTAACTTTTAGTTACATTTTTAGTCTCAGTTCATTATTATCAAAAATAACAAAAACATTCAAATAATCGAAAACCAAAAAAATCTTTTCTTAATAAACCTTGATTTTCAATCAAGTGTCCGTTTTTTTTTTTCTTTTATTTTCTTTAAATAACCATTAATCCATCTTTAATTACACTTTAATCATTTTCAAAAATAAAAAACACAAACCAATTCCATTTTGCCACTTGGCTTTTATTTTTAAAACTTTTTTAAAACTAATAAAAAACATCAAACAAATCAAACGTCATTTTTTACCCCGAACTACGAGGTTTTGATCCCGCACGGGTACGTAGGCAGAGGACCCTGTCCTTCCAAATCATAAAAAATACAAAAAAAAACATTTTTCTTTTTTCACTACTTTAATTCTGTCTCTTAAATAAATAAGCAAGTTATAGCCAAAATAAATAAATAAAATCAAGAGGTTCTCGTAGAGTACTACGAACGTTTAGGGTGCTAACACCTTCCCTAAACGTAACTAACCCCCGAACCCTAATCTTTTAAAATGTGGTAATTTAGAACTTTTTTCCACTTTTCTTTTAAAAAATTAAAAGTTCAGTCGTGAAATAAATTAGTGAGTCAACGCTAATCAATAGCTTGATCTCCGAAAATCACCGCGACAGAAATGGCGACTACACTGGGGACACTAAGAGGGTTGAGCCTAACTTGGATTTATTTAATTATTTTGTGCTATAACTTGCTTAAAATAAAAATAAAAGTGTAAATATGTGCATATGTGTTTTTTTTCCTTTTACGTGAGTGGTGAGATAAGTCCTACACCCAGGCTTGAGAGAAACATAAGATAGGATGGTGGTATAATCAAAGTGTCATACCAGGAGTAGTCTTGGGTTTTGGTACATGTGATATAACCCCGCTCAATGGAGGTCTCTTAAAGGTAATACCATGTCGACATGAGTAGTCGTGTTTGACATTGTTATTTTTAAGTGACCTATGAAGTTGAGGACCTTTAGATTTACCTTTAACCCATCTTGGCTTTTAGGACGTAGTGCGGTGGCTAATCAAGAGTAGTCTTGAATTGGTTGATACGCGATACTACACTCAAACGAGACTTTCTTACAAATGTCGTTGGACCGGGAGTCAGTCCCGTAATCCGACAATATTCGGAAGTGGTCGATGACTTTGGGAACTTGGTAGAACCCGTGATACAGGTACATTTGAAACCATAGTCCTTACCAAATGGCGTGTTTACCCTCAACTCCAACATTATGAACTTAAACCTCACCATGTTTTCTCCGTTCTTTAGCATAACCATGCATGCATGCATGCATTCATTCATAAACATTTTTTTCATCCAATTATCGAAGGACTTAAACAAGTTTTTTAAACATCATAGAGGAGCACTAGGAAGTACACCTTCGAGAGCCCTGATTTGTTGAATTTAAGGAAGCTAGGAATCTTTAGATTTTTTTTAAAAAAAAAAAAAAAAAAAAAAAAAACTAGCTTCCACTAAAGGACTTTTGAATTGGTCCCTTGGCTTGGGTTCTAAAAAAGAACTATTTTGTAATGCCTTGATGCTCGAATGAAATGTTCAAACCATGATGTTTACAATTACTTCAACAAAGTCCTTCGATAACAAATCTTTCTTCTTTTTGCATAAGCATAATCATGCATCATATCGCATTCATAGTTTCTCAAGCCGAGTCTCACGTCTTGTTTTTCCAAAGGTCTATCTGCCGCCGTCCAAAAAAAGTGGCTCGACGAGTTCTCCACAAACTGAATCTCATTTACAACACTATGGCTAATCAGAAAAGAATGGATCTGTTAGAGCAAGAAAACCAGAACCTCCGGGAAGAGGTGGCCAATCTCCGGGAAGGGATGGAGAAGTTGACCTCCATGATGAACGCTCTGTTGGCTTCCCAAGCCCAGACGTCAGTTCCTCAGCCTGCTGTCACTACGCTTGAGCAGCCAATCTCATTTGCCTTACCAACTTCTACCATACTTGCTCCACCGCCCGGCACGTCTAGAGCTTACCCATGGGGATGTCATCCCTATCAGACGAAGGTTTTCATCCCACCTCTTTTGGAACCCCAACTCCGGTTATCCAGAAATCAGCTCCAGCCCCAACAAAGGCCTCAGCAACAGAATCGACAACAGCCTCGACAACAGAATCGGGTTCAGTGGACTTCCCATTTTGATCCAATCCCCATGGCATATGCAGAGTTGCTCCCCGTTTTGCTTGATAAAAATCTTGTTCAAACTAGGGCACCTCCTAAGGTACCTGAAAAATTGCCAAGGGGGTATAGACCTCATCTTTCTTGTGCTTTCCATCAAGGGGCACCCGGTCATGACGTTGAGCATTGTTATCCCCTGAAAGCCGAAGTCCAGAAGTTGATCCAGGCCAACATCCTATCCTTCAAAGGGTCGAGTCCCGATGTGCAAGCTAATCTACTACCTGACCATGGGACCCCATCTGTTAATTTGGTGCAAGATTGCTTAGAAGCTCCCCCTGTTGAAGAAGGTGGCAGTGAATTTTGTAACACATGGCAGAGATTACTGCAATTGGGTCATTGTTGACATTTCCTCAGCTACTCATAGGTCCAAGTAATGTGTTTTGTTGTCTTGTCTTTTCAAAAAAATCATTTCGTTCCGCCCGAGACGAAAGTGAACTTTTAGGGCTTTTTGTTTCATGCATTCCCATCATCAAATAAGAAGTCGTTTTATTCCTGACTATGTTTTCTTAGCTTTTTCTGGAAAATGGTAACACAAAAAACCCAAAAATATTTTATTTTTTATTTTCTGTTTTCAATCAATTTCAAAAAAGTTTGCATTGTTCACTCATCTTCTAAAATCAACCATCAATCATATGCAGACTAAGCATCAATAAACCCGTTGAACACTGTAACCCTATGCTCTCTCCCGACTTTGAGTTCCCTGTTTACGAAGCTGAAGAGGAGGAGGATGAAGGGATTCTCGAAAAGATCTCTCTGTTACTAGAATATGAAAAAGAACATCATTCAGTCTCATGAAGAAGCACTCGAAATGATTAACTTGGGTTCCGAAGAACTGCCATTACAGTATTCCTGATAAAGTCCCAGATAAGTGGTGTCATCGAGGCTGCAAAAAATTAAACAAAAAAAAGAACATCAAAAAAGAATAAAAGCAAAAAAAACAAAAAGGAAAATACATCAAGAAGATTGGCGCAGAAGATGGTAACCACTTATGAGGACTTGCATGGGATGTTATCGTATGCTTTACACGGATATCGTGCTTCAGTGCGTACCTCAACAGGGGCAACCCTTTTTCTCTTTGGTATGAAAATTTTAATGGAACCCAAGTTATCAGAGGCTGAATGATGTCAAAACAAATATGATCAGTTCAAACTTGATTGAAGAGAAACGCATGAATGCTTTGTGTCACGGGCAGTTCCCGTGTGTTCCAAGAAGGAGGTCTTGTGCTCAAGAAGATCCTATCTTTTCAACCCGATTCCAGGGGCAAATGGACGCCTAATTACGAAGGCCAATATGTCGTCAAGAGAGCTTTCTCCGGTGGCGCTTTGACTCTTACGACAATGGATGATGATGAGCTTCCCCGTCCTGTGAACGCTGATGCAGTCAAGAAATACTTTGTCTAAAAAAATAAAAGAACAGCTTGATAAGTCGAAAACCCGAAAGGGCGGCTTAGGCAAAAAAGAGCGTCTCGGTGGACTGAAAACCCGAAAGGGCGGTCCAGGCAAAAATTAGAGACATGAAACATAAAATAATCATCCTGATAGATCGAAAACCCGAAAGGGCGGTCTATGCAAAAGTCAAGGATCAAAAGACAAAGTAACTGCATTGGTCTGATCTCTACTCACTTGGGGCACATTAAACGTCAAAGAGACTCTGAATCTGAAGCATCCCAAACAGTGGAATTCAAAGTTGTTAGGGAGAATAGCGGTTATTGTGTTCAATGTACCTTCCCCTTATATTTACCATTTTCCAAACTTTGTGAGATCCGTGGAGCCACGCCATTGGCGGGCCACCACCCTGTTAAATAATTTGAGCCTGTGCCTTTTATTTGGAACTCCTGTTTATTCTGTTTATAAAACTTCTTCTATTTTTGATGGTAGTATTTGAAGCAAAATTTTTTTAAAATCATAAATCTTTTTATATTTTTTTTTTTTTTGGAAAGCATAAACAACAAACACATTCTCCTTGAACTCATGAATAAGTGAAGCGTGCGTCGACAGTTATCCTGAGAACGGACAAACTCTGCAGGTTAAACATGGTCAATTGCTTGAAAAAAAGAAAGAAGAAAAAGAAAAGAGCTCGGTAAGTCGAAAACCCGAAAGGGCGGCTTAGGCAAAAATGAGCGTCCCGGTGGATCGAAAACCTGAAAGGGCGGTCCAGGCAAAAATTAGGGGCATAAAAAAAAATATATATATATATATTCCCGGTGGACTGAAAACCCGAAAGGGCGGTCCACGCAAAAGTTAGGGACTCAAAAAAAAAAAAACAAAAAGCATGACCATAGAAACACCAGTCCTTCTGCCAGGTCTTTGGATTAACACGTCTCCCCCAGGAAATGTTTGCTCCCCCACCAGTTGTTGCAGACATCGGGCCTTACCCCGTCAATGTTTTGATATGTCCCCAGTGGCATCATCCCCAATGAAGATTGCTGAGCGTTTGTACTGCGATGTCGGGTCACTTCCCATCTTATCCGTCCAATCTTGTCTTATTAAGTCAGTCTTTCATACAATCATACAAGTCAGTCTTCCATACAATCTTACCAGTCAATCCTCCATACAGTCATACAGGTCGTATTGTCATGCATACATTCATACATTCATGCATATACACATTCTTGCATACACAATATGCACATAACATCATTCATACATGATTGCATTGACCACCCTGAGTCTTGCTTTTCATATCCATCAATCTGAATAATTGGTAACTCTTTTTCCCCATGTGTCATCCCCAATATGTCTGGTCCAGAGATGTCACCCTCTTTATGCCAAACGGCAGTTCTTTAACGAACAGCTTGTGCGTACCTTTATTTCTTGTCGTCAATGGCAGTTCGGCAACAACCTGAACAGTTGACATCTACATTTACTTCTTGTCGTCAATGGCAGTTCGGCAACAACCCGAACAGTTGACATCTACATTTATTTCTTTGTCGTCAATGGCAGTTCGGCAACAACCCGAACAGTTGACATCAACATTTATTCCTTCTCGTCAATGGCAGTTCGGCAACAACCCGAACAGTTGACATCTACCTTTACTTCCTTGTCGTCAATGGCAGTTCGGCAACAACCCGAACAGTTGACATCTACATTTATTTCTTTGTCGTCAATGGCAGTTCGGTAACAACCCGAACAGTTGACATCTACATTTATTTCTTGTCGTCAATGGCAGTTCGGCAACAACCCGAACAGTTGACATCTACCTCTACTTCCTTGTCGTCAATGGCAGTTCGGCAACAACCCGAACAGTTGGCATCTATCTTTGTTCATTGTCGTCAATGGCAGTTCGGCAACAACCCGAACAGTTGACATCTACCTTTACTTCCTTGTCGTCAATGGCAGTTCGGCAACAACCCGAACAGTTGGCATCTATCTTTGTTTATTGTCGTCAATGGCAGTTCGGCAACAACCCGAACAGTTGACATCTACCTTTACTTCCTTGACGTCAATGGCAGTTCGGCAACAACCCGAACAGTTGGCATCTATCTTTGTTTATTGTCGTCAATGGCAGTTCGGCAACAACCCGAACAGTTGACATCTACCTTTACTTCCTTGTCGTCAATGGCAGTTCGGTAACAACCCGAACAGTTGACATCTACATTTATTTCTTGTCGTCAATGGCAGTTCGGCAACAACCCGAACAGTTGACATCTACCTTTACTTCCTTGCCGTCAATGGCAGTTCGGCAACAACCCGAACAGTTGGCATCTATCTTTGTTCATTGTCGTCAATGGCAGTTCGGCAACAACCCGAACAGTTGACATCTACCTTTACTTCCTTGTCGTCAATGGCAGTTCGGCAACAACCCGAACAGTTGACATCTACCTTTATTCCTTCTCGTCAATGGCAGTTCGGCAACAACCCGAACAGTTGGCATTTACCTTTATTTCTTGTCGTCAGTGGCAAGTTGCTTTTATTTCCGTCTTTACCTCAAGTGACAAGCTCTACGAACGGGCAGCTTGTGGTCGGTGTCTTTTCCCATGTCAAATTTCCCTTCTCAGCTTTCAATACGATAGTTGATCCATTCCCCAGTGAAACTATGTTATCCCCCAGTGGAATCGGATCCCTTGCTTTAACAAACTCGGGTATCCTTT
Organism: Medicago ruthenica; assembly: GCA_018208015.1. Lineage (NCBI taxonomy): Eukaryota > Viridiplantae > Streptophyta > Magnoliopsida > Fabales > Fabaceae > Medicago > Medicago ruthenica. The sequence continues at coordinate 33,178,415 of CM031377.1, read as the reverse complement.
CGTTTGGTTTTATCCCCAGTCAGGTCATCTTCGCCGTCTTGCATTCACATTTGTATCACGAGCATGTCACATTTTTTTGTTAGGTCCAAAATTGGCGTACTCTGTATTTAAGTCCCTTCGACCCGCCGAATCAAAGATTTTCTCTTCGAATCTCCGGGCGAAGAGACTTAAATAGGGGCATCTGTCATACCCCAATTTTTGACCTAAAATTTATTTTTTTACTTGTCTTTTTAGTTCGGAATTTCTCGTCGTCTCAGACGAAATTTCGACAGAGAGATATTTTAAAATACCTCATTTTTTTTTTAGTTTCGTCCGGGTCCGTCTTTTTTTGGTTTTTATTTTTATTTCCATCTTTATTTTTTTCTTTTAAGTATTTTTATTGTTATTTTTATTTATGTTTTTTTTATTTCTTTTTTTAGTTAATTTTTATAATTTATTCTTTTAAGTCTGACTTTGTTTGAGATTTAATGGGTCCTTAATTTGTCATTACCATTGAGGAGTGAAGAGGAGACTTTTGCAGTGAGTTAATCTGTTTTAATTTGGCATTTAAACCGCCATTCATTGACCTTTATGGTCAGTGATGGCAGTTTAGTGGATTCAGCTTAGTAGGCAACACGCACATAAAAAGGAAAAGAAACCATCAGAGAAAGGGATCAGTCAACACGGCATTTCAGAATCCAAAAGAAAAAACCTAAAAATCACAACGCTAGCAACAACATTTCACCAACACAAACAATCCCCAATCCCCTCCACACAGCCGTACGGCCACTGACCACAACAAAAACCCAGCTAAACCACACCCATCACCACTACCATCAGAACATACCCACGGCCACAATCACCACATCCATTCACGGCCTTCCTCCCCACCATACACCTCTACACAAAATCAATTCAACCCTTCACCACCATTACACAACCACACATCACCCTCAGCCAACAAGACAACCAGCCATCTCCCTCTCCCTCATCCAAACACAAACCCAGCTGAGCCATCACCACTCACGGCCAAAAACCCAACTAAACCGTACGACCATACACACACCCACAACACACCTAGCCGCACAACCTTCCCTCTCCCTCCACCACAACCGTGTCACTCCTCCACCACAAACACGCACGTACTACCACACCTTACCTCACTCCCCATCAAAACGCGCACCACAAACCAACTAACACTCAGCCACCGTAAAGCAACAGCCACGGCCATCATCCCCACAACCTTCCATAACCAGCTTGCTTTTAAGGCCTTGGTGGGTTTGAGTTCTTTTTCAGATCTGCCGTGTGAAAGAACAAGAGAGAAGCAAGAGGAGATAGGAAGGTAGAGAGAGAAAGGTCTTTAAAAATGAAAAAACCGTTTTTTTTAACTCATATGTAGAGCTTGCACCGGTTCGGTTCTCTTGAACCGAACCGGTCTGTTTGTTTCTCTCTCAGCCCAATGGGTTTAGCTAAGCCCAGCATCTTTCCTTCTCCCTCTCTCTCTGATTGCTGCTTGTGCACCCTCCCATCTGCTTCTGCACCCCCTTTGTTCTCTATTTTTATTTTCTTTTATTTGCTTTCCTTTTATTTCTTTCCTTTCATTTTATTTTTAGTTTTATTGATATTCTCATGCATTTTATTGCCTTTAATTCCTTAGCACATCATGCATTTTTATTTTTTTCATTTTCCTTTTATTTCATGCATTTTTATTTCAGTTTTTATTCTTAGCATATTTATTTAAAGCATTTGCAATTTCGTTTTTTTTCTCGTTTATCATTTTGTCATTTTTATTTTTACTTTATTAGAATGTATTTAGGTACAATGTAAATAAATATAAATGAGAATATGCACCGACACTCGCACCTTTTTATTTTGCTTTACGTTTTTATTTATTTCGCCTTATAAAAAAAAATACAAAAAATATTAGGTTAGTTTATTTTCAAAAGGGTTTCGTGGCGATCCAACGTCGCCACGTAAATTCCTCGTTTTTTTCTTTTTTTTTTAACTTTTAGTTACATTTTTAGTCTCAGTTCATTATTATCAAAAATAACAAAAACATTCAAATAATCGAAAACCAAAAAAATCTTTTCTTAATAAACCTTGATTTTCAATCAAGTGTCCGTTTTTTTTTTCTTTTATTTTCTTTAAATAACCATTAATCCATCTTTAATTACACTTTAATCATTTTCAAAAATAAAAAACACAAACCAATTCCATTTTGCCACTTGGCTTTTATTTTTAAAACTTTTTTAAAACTAATAAAAAACATCAAACAAATCAAACGTCATTTTTTACCCCGAACTACGAGGTTTTGATCCCGCACGGGTACGTAGGCAGAGGACCCTGTCCTTCCAAATCATAAAAAATACAAAAAAAACATTTTTCTTTTTTCACTACTTTAATTCTGTCTCTTAAATAAATAAGCAAGTTATAGCCAAAATAAATAAATAAAATCAAGAGGTTCTCGTAGAGTACTACGAACGTTTAGGGTGCTAACACCTTCCCTAAACGTAACTAACCCCCGAACCCTAATCTTTTAAAATGTGGTAATTTAGAACTTTTTTCCACTTTTCTTTTAAAAAATTAAAAGTTCAGTCGTGAAATAAATTAGTGAGTCAACGCTAATCAATAGCTTGATCTCCGAAAATCACCGCGACAGAGGGGATGAGTTTTATGAGTTTTTTTTTTAAAAAAATAATTTTTAATTATTTATTTAATTTTGTTAATGTTTATGTGGCATTTTTATTTATTTAAAATTAAAAAATACACATGTGGCGCCTGACTCAATAAAATGAATTGTCACATAGGTATTGACTTGGTCAAAATTGAAGTTTTGCAAAATGGGCTAAACATGAGGGGACTTTGGCCATTTTTTTTTAATAAGGGGCCAAAATCGCTACTTTAAAAGTTAAGGGGTGAAAAAGTGTGTTTAAGCCTAGATTTAATTATGGTTCAACATTGACTACTAATAAATGAGAGAATCCACCAAAGATTTAAAAAAAAAAAAATACTCCCTCCATTTTTTATCTTTTGATGTTTTAGCTCTTGGCACAAGTCTTAAAGGGTAATTAAAGCATAAAAATATTTGTATGTTTTAGACTAAAATGTCCTTATTTATAATTAATTCGCATGTGATAAGTCAAAGGTCACAACTCCTTTAATAGTTTTATGGTGAGTTTTCAACAAGGGTAAACTTGGGAAAAAATATTAAATATACTAAAACATCAAATATTTTGTAATATAGTTGAAGTTTTAAAACATCAAAAGAAAAAAATGGAGGGAGTATCATCCAATTAGTGTTGATTAAAGAGATGACAATGTTATGAGTTCAATATCGTACTTAAGTCATGAAGTTCTTTTGCCTAATAAACTAATATTTTATTTAGATATAAAATTAAATTTAGGGTGAGAGGCAATGTACATAACAGAGAAGACATTAGGATTCAAATAACACTTTTAAAAACATTATATTTATTTCTTTTTCAAAGACACTAACAACACTTAAGTTGAATATGAGACTTGTCTTTTTACCATTAGATCAATTTTTGAGTTGATGAGTTGATCTTTTAAGTTGTGCTATCTAAAAGAATTAATTCATAACATTATATCTTTAAGAATTGAACATATTCAAATTATCACAAACAAGCACTCTTTCATACTACAATAAACTCAAGTACATTTTAAACGTTAACGTTTAAATTCTTGCATGGTGTGATGCCTGGTAGAAAACATATGAGTTCTATTATAAGTATTGATGTTAATGGTGTTCAAGTTGGGGGTGTGGTAGGTATTCGGACAATTGTTTTTTATCATTTTGAAAATTATTTTAAGTCTGTTGATTTGCAAAGGCCGAGGTGGACAATTTTTTGTTTCAACCTATCAGTAATCAAGATAAGGCCGAGTTGGTGAAACCTTTTGTAGAGGAAGATATGAAGAAGACGGTGTCGGAGTGTGATAGCTTTAAAAGTTTTGGACCCGATGGTATCAATTTTGGTTTTCTAAAAGAATTTTCGTCATAAAGTAAAGCTAATTTTGAGATTTTTGACCGAGTTTCATAGGAATGGTAAATTGGTAAAAGGGTCAATTTGTACTTTTATTGCATTGAACCCTAAAGTTGTCGAATGTTGTCTGAATTTCGACCTATCTCTTTGGTTGAGTGTACGTACAAAGTGTTGTCCAAAGTTTTTGTTAATTGTTCGAAGTTGGTCATTGGTAATGTTATCTCTTACACTCAATTTACATTTATGGAGGGAGGTAAATTTTAGATGGTATTTTTATTGCTAATAAGGTTTTAGATGAAGCGTGAAAGATGAAGAAAGAGCCTATTTTGTTAATGGATTTTAAGAAGGCTTGTGATTCAGTGAAGAGAGTGTATCTAGATGTGGAGATGGCTAAAATGTTTTTTCATGTTTAGTGGAGAAAGTGGATTATGGAGCACGTAAGCTCAACAATAGCTTCTATGTTAGTAAATGGAAGTCTAACAAGTGAGTTTAAGCTGGATAAAGGATTGAGGCAAGGTGATCCTCTGTCACCATTTATTTTTTTGGTTGTTGTTGAATGGTTGAATGTTATGTTGAATACTTTAGTTGAAGCTGGTTTTTTCTTTTTTGACAAGTCTTTTTTTTTTTGTTATAAAGTAGGCGTCACATAAGGGGTGTCAGTATCTCATCTGCAGTTTGCAGATGATACGTTGACATTTGGTGAAAAAAGTTGGGGGAACATCAGGACCCTAAAAGTCATTATTATTCTCTTTGAGAATATGGCAGGGTTAAAAGTTAGTTTTGATAGAAGCATGTTGTTGTCTGTGAATGTGTCAGACATATGGTTGAAGGAAGCAGTGGTTATGCTTAATTGTTGTGTTGGTCAAATTCCCTTTTTATATCTTGGCATTCCCATCCCATAGGAGGTAATCCTTGGAGGTTATGTTTTTTGTATCCTCTACTTGATTGGGTTAAGAAAAAAGCATGTGGGTGGAAGAGCGGAAATCTTTCGTTGGATTGTTGATTAGTTTTTTTCCTTCTTCAAGACTCTCGTAAGTATAATCTCCTCTTTTCAGTCTCTTTTTAAATTATTTTTATAGGAAAAGTGAGGAGTCTAGAAAAGTTCACTGGACGAAATGAGATTAGATGTGTCTTGATCAGGAGAACGGAGGTTTGGGGGGTTTGTAGAATGATGGAGTTTAACATTTCTTTTCTAGGAAAATGGTGTTGGAGGATGCACGTGGATCAAGGAGGTTTATTGTTTAAGGTGTTGGTGGTTCGGTATGGTTTGGAGTGTGGTCGTGAGAAGGAGGAGAGCCTTAAAGCGTCGGCATGGTGGGAAGATATTATGGGTGTCAAAAAGAGTTGTTGGGATGAAGGTTGGGAATTGGTTTGATGATAATTTGATATGGCGGCACTTTTCTTGGTTAGACTCATGTCTGGAAGGGGGCCTCACGCAATAGTTCGGTAATTGCTTTCCACTCGTGCAATCGTAATCTATATTTTGAATCTCCACATGTGATCACAGAATATATACATAAAAAAACATTTTTAATTCCTGTATTCAAGTTAACATGACCCTATATTTTAGAGATGGTGGTGGTACTTTTTTTATAAAAAAAAAAACGAAGTAAACATAATTCCACTAGCAGACAGTTCGACACCACCAGGATAATAAACTTAAGATTCAACACATGATAATATTCCTAACACCTTTATTATAAGTAAAAAAGATTCAAGTCACGAGCATCCTATTCATAACAACTTTAACCTTATTGAACATTCGCACGCATCCCAAAATCCTAATTCAATCAACAAAACTTTCTGCCAATTTTTAAAATACACCAGGCATTAATGTTCAGGCTATACTATCAAATAACAGAAAGGATCAATGATATCATACGGGACACTACTTCAAAAACTCTCCTTAAACAGGTTCATTTTCTTTATTTATTCGAAAAATATCAACCCTTAATAGTTCGCTGCAAGATCTCTGGTTTTATGTCAACTTGTGAATTGTCTTCATGTCAATGACCTCCTTAAGGGTCCCTTGCTCAAGATGATCCCACCATTTAAATAAGAAATTGTCCACGACTAATCTGAACCAAGGGGACAGCTTCAAACCTTCCTCACCTGCGTCAGCTTTCCTCAACAGCTCCTTCAACTCATCACGGTTAACATACTTGATATCGGCCACTTCATCAGGATTTGGATTAACGTTAACATCCCGAACAATAAACAGCAAATAATCCACTGCAATCAACGAAGGGAAAAAGAAAAGTCAATACTGTCTGAAGGAAATGCCCCTTCCACAACCACAAAATTGTCCTGTTAGAATTAGTAGCAAAGCAGATTAGGCACCGCACCTATACTGCCGAACTAAAAATACTCCAAATAGGACTAATCAATTGGACGAGCGATTAATGGTGCAATTTCAAATTTATATGTTTGGATAACCTAAATTATTGTGTGCATCAATCCTAGTTGGATACTTATACAACAAAATCAGCTTGCAGTAAAACTTGGAACCAATTAAATTAGCTTACGTTCATGTTCTCCCCATTTGCCATCAGAAGGTGCCTTATAAAGTATGCGACCCAATGGGGTGAACTGGTCAACTGGTACATCTTGAGCAGGAATACCAAGCTCGTCCAAAAGCTTCCTCTGAGCTGCATTTCTTACTCCTGGTAATACAAGGAGTAAAAATAAATAACGAAATGCTGCAACAACAAAGTACATCATAGTCTTTTCTACATATAGATATTATAAAAGGTACACAGTTTATACCAAGGGCATTCTCTTCAATAAGCTCGGATTCTCGGTACAATGGATGGCTGCAGCAGGTGTTTGTCCACACAAGAGGGAATGTTACCTTTGTTGCAGATCGTTGCTTCACCATAAAGAACAAAGAATTTCACTCAACAAACAGAACTAAAACAAGAGTCTAAGACATGAAAACAGGCATGCATTATCATGGAGATTTTTCACCAAATAGTCATGCTGAGGGGTGGGCAATGTAAATTTAGATTTAACAACAAGAAGAACAATTTGGACAAGAGGCAATCAAATGTCACAATGTTGTTCATATATCAAATTTAAATAGTTTAACGTGCAAGTCATAATGAAATTGTTATCAGAATAGGAAGTGTTGAATACAACTAGTCACAAAATGATGTTACTACTTTAATTGTTACTCAATTTTTTTGTTTGCACTTTGCAGAACATTCAACAAATGATTAAATTATTTCTTGAGTATTTTTTGTTGGCCTGCTGAAAAAGAGAGAATAAGACACCAACTACATTGTAAATGGGCTGCACTGAAGTAATCAACAGCAAATAGCTGTTTCCCCTTTAAATATTAGGCACTACACTAGGTCTTTACCTCCCCTAGTGGTTTGAATGCAGGTGTAAAACTACAAACTATCTAATAAGTGTCTACAAAACATTCAAACAATACTCGAAATAAAGATACATATTAAAACTAGTGATGCCAGGAATTTGGTGCACGGGAATAAACATATGATACAATAAATGAGGAACCAATATGGTAGAAACATGCCCAATGAGGAAAAGCTTACATCAGTTGGGCCAAGAAAGCAACTACCGTTAGTTAGGCACTGTTAGTTAGGAGCAGCCTTGTTATGACTTAGGAAAGCTGACAGATTGGTTAATTAGTTAGCACTTAGCCCTCTATAAATAGGGATACAGAATGTAAGGGAAGAAAGTTGGTTGGTCAATTAGTTTAGGGTGGGAGACCAGACTCTCGAATCCTCGATATTCTTTGTATGGACTCAGACTCTCATTTCTCTATTTCAACTGACCCAGATAGCCAATATGGTTATTCAATAAAAAGTTATCTACTTGTTCTTTCTTTTACCTTCCTGTTGTGATCCGAATCCAGTACCTAGGTAGCTCACTTGGTTGAGCTAAGGGATTAAAGGAGTTAAAGGGGGGTTTGAATCCAGGCAAGGGAGAAAATACAGAGAGAAATGAATAGCTTTACATTAAAACAAGTAGTTAACATCATATTAAAAAATAAATGCATACCTGAAGAAGCAACTCATACTTTGAGTTGAACAAGAATACACTGAAAGCTCTATGCAGCCAATTTTCAGATTCAATCTTTTCCCACAAGTGACCTAAAAAATTGTTGAAGGTCAGAATAATGAATGAACCAGGTCTATGGGAAGAGGAGGAGCAATATTAACAGAGAATAAATTTTGATATTTAATTCGAATATTTCAGATTTCCCAAGAGCAGTATTTTTACTTCAGGAAGTCAAAATCCACATATGCATCGGAAATTTGCATTTTTATTTTAGGTTTCCATGTATCAATTTGCTCAAAAGGTACTATTAATATACTAGTATGACATAAGTAAAATTTAGAAGTTGCAGTTCTTTTAGTCCCGAGAAACAGCTTGTTTACATTAAAACCGGTGACAAATTCTAAAACATAGTAAATTATTAATTTAATTACTCTTCTCATCAAAATCTGTTCACGGAAAATTGCCGATAACTTTGCAAACATGTAAAATGCATTATCTGAATTCTGTTACATATGCATTGTTATGACTTGAGTATTGTCAAGAAAACAAAATTAAAAAATTATCAAAGACTTATGAGCGGAATACACAGCATGGGTCTGCTATAGTAAATATTAAAAATTATACTTCCTCCGGTCCTGTATATAAGAAAATTTTCAAAAAAAAATTTGGTCCTATTAAAAGAAAATGTCACAACTTTTAAGGTGTAGTTATTGTTTAAAGGACTTTTCTACCCCTAATTTAATGTTTGTCTTTTTAATATTTGTGAATGTATTTAATGCTTCACAATTTTTTATGAGGGTATAGTTGTAAAAATATTAAAAAAGTTATATTAATTAATGATTGTATTGGTTTTGATGTTTTGGTTTTTCTTCTTATAATAAGGACCGGAGGGAGTAAAAATTACCAAATTATAAAAAGTATCGTCAAAGTGAGCTATAGTAAATATGGGTGTGAAGCATGCACTCGTATGTGAGTGCATACACAACATGCAAAATATACTGCACAGTTGATAGTTTAATCCAAAAATCACAGTTAATAAACACCATACTAATTACGAACCAATCTACCCAATATTTTTTTTACTATGAACATTACAATATTACATTATGAACAGCAATGCTAATATATTTATTATTTAATCGTATTTATCAAATCATCATATTAGAGTTTATTTATAATGTTGGTTTGATGGTTGGGGTAAGAGATTTAAGTGGTGGAGTGATAAGGAGGGAGAGAATTCAATCCCCACCCCTACAAAATAATAACTATACTAACATTTGTCATTTAAAAAAAGGATAATACACCCAGGATATATCATAACATCAACTTATACAAACACAACAAATCAAAAAAGTATATATTTTTAACACAATACAAATTACAAGGTATCAAAGTACCCAAAATATTCCCACAAAATAATGTGAACCTTTAGAATTGCAAAATAAATAAGATTTCAAAATGGAAGGTCGACTTACAATTGTATTTAGATTCATGCCCAACCGCACGGTCATTCTCATCCACTAAAATGCATCTGCAAAAGTTCAAAAACAAATAAACAATTACCAACTCTGTGCAAGATGAAGAAACATGTGATACAATAGTAAAAATGGAAGTTATGACTTAGGATATCTAATATAAACAGAGCTGGAAAATTGAAGGAAAAAACAACATACAAACTTCTCTGAAGTCACAAGAAAGAAATTTCAACCCTTGAATTTTAGTAGATTGAGATCCAGATGTATTTTAACTAAATAAAGGATTAATACATAATTACAGACTTTCTCGTGCAGTTATCGAACAAGCTTGCGTTAGCTGAGCATTATCATTAGAAAATTAAAAACCAACCTTGATAAAGAAAAGTCGTTTCCTAATACAAACATATATAGTCAAAAAAACCTAATTTTATAAATATATGCTCTAAACTCCAAAAGTAATGGAAAGTCGGAAAAAGTTCAATAGATCCGAAAATTTAAATGAACAAATTGAGAATTCGAATCTTCTAAATAGTAGTTCTTGAAACAATTCATGCTAATGAACAACAATAACATATTTAAAATAAAAAATATATACCAAAAGCAGTGGCCAATTAGTCTAATTGAAACCTCACTCACACCATGCATATCAAAATTTTGTGCGAATAAATGTTCCGCTGTTTTTTTCCAGAAGTTGTGTTATTTGGACACACAAAATCCAACGTCGCACAAAATACTCTCTCAATCTACTTTTTTTTCCTTCTGATGTGAGAGAAAATAATGATTAAAAAAATTTAAACCCTATCAAAACCATACAAAGTCAGATGTCAAATTTTGTGTTCCCAAAAGATTTATCTTTTTTTCAGTAACTCAGATCAGTTTCAAGAAAAGGTAGCACTAGCACCAGCGTAGTGTAAGGCGCACCCAAACTACGAAACACCGACGCATACATGGACACCGGATATGACATCACTAATATTAATTTAGCGAAATTGAAGTAAATGGATGTAATCATTGGATACCGGCACGTGTGTCGCACGTGCACGTGTCGGTTACCCGACCGGTTACCCGACAGGCATTTAATCTGAAGTGTCAGTTATACTTGCACTTTTTTTGAATTTAGTTATAATTACTTACACATGTAAGCTTAGCTCAGATTTCCTGTTTCAATTAAGTAAAACAGAGAACAAAATAAATCAAGCATCACAAATCCAATTAAAGTCCAACGCCAATGAACTAAAACAAAAAACAAAAACCCTAAGAGTTCAATTAATTCCACTTCATATTAATCCACGCTTTCAATAAATAAAACAACAATTAAAAATAAGTGAGAGCAATTACACAAACACCTAGAAGGTAAATAAAAGAGATAGAGAGGGATAAGGAAACGAACTCGTCATCGAACATGAGACGGCGTTGGACGGCGTCCATGCCAGCATCAACGGCGGTGACGGGAGTTTCACCCATGGTAGACAGAGAAGCGGAGAGAGGGGTTTTACGGTTGAAGGAGAGAGAAGAAGAGTAAGAACGAGATCTGAAAGAGGAGTGAGCTAAGAGTGTGGGGGTAATGTTCCTTTTAAACACTTGCCGGCTCAGAGTCCCGACGATTGACGATTGTGCCATTTTCCTTCCTTCATCAATCCTTATGTTAATAATTACTATTACTATTACTATTAATCTAATTCCCACCTACCTCGTAGTAGTGCTTTTAAGACCAACATTTTTTTTTATAAAAAAAATAAATTTAGATTGAACTCCGGACTCATCCGTGTTATTTGATTAGTGACTCATTGTGCGTTTAAGAGTGTTCAAACGTGAAAGTGCAAAAGATATAAAAAGCACTTAGGCATTGTTTGGTTACACGTTTGAGCCATTTTTCTCACGTTCCAATGCACACTTGCCGTGATAATTGTGAAGCTAGAAATTGTGGAGTTAGCTAAACGCACGGTGGGAGGCAAATTCAACGTGGAAACAAACACACACTTAGTTTATCAGAACTATAGGAAAGAAGCATTTAGTTCATAAACTATATAAAAATAATAATTAATCCCTAAACATGAAATTTGACAATTTAATCCCTAGAGTTTATCGGAACCTGTGATTTACTTTTTAATAATATCATCTTAATAATATAAACTAAGTTGACGAATATCATATACTTTAGGTGCAATTTAAGAACGAAACCGATCATTTATTAAAAAAATAGTGAATATGTTATTGGGAATTTGCTTGTAAAAAAGACTCGAGTTTTACATCATCGACCACAAGATTCCAGGACAGTACATTGTAGGATTTGAACATAATCTTATCAATTAGATCAAATTTATCTTTTCTGACTCGCTTAACCACAAGACGTGCCTAAACAGAAAAAACGCAGTCAAATCAGTACAATAGAGTCATGAATGTAACAAACAAAAAACATCAGCAAGCATATCAAGTAATCCTAATCCCTAAACAAGACATGAGATTAGTCCACCAATGATTCAAATCAAAGTTGAAATCTCTTTTCTTAACCTTCAACCACCACCAAACAAGAATGTTAACATTATCAAGAAAAAACTCAATCGTCATCTCCTTATTTTTGAACACCTTGTTATTTATTTCTTTCCATATAATCCAACAACTTGCCACTCAAATTGCATGTAAACAACGCTAGACCTCTTTACTAAACAATTAGCTATTACAAAATTGGAACGCATGAACCCGAGCATCGATGGACAAAACATCATGGACACCTAGCCACTTTAAGATTTCTTTTCATAGACTACTGAATAAAATCATATTCAAAGAACGAACAAGTGATTAGATATTTCATAATTTCCACAACCGCCTAAGCAAAGTAAAAACTCAAATGAGTCATGTTAGGATCAACCAAATTATCCTTTGTCGACAACATATTGAGAAGTAACCTTCAAACAAATAAAGATACTTTTAAAGGAATCAATTTGTTTCGGATAAAAATAAGATTTTGACTTATACTATATCAATTTATGTTGGTAATATTAAATGTTTTTTCACGGTAAATTATTTTATTTTCATTAATCCAAGAAGAATGTAAAAATTTCTCCTCTTGCCGGTGAACATTTGGTTGATTTTTCATCAGAATTGACAAATCTTTTTTTTTTTTACAAAATCATTTTAAAATACAAGCAATGTTTGTTTGCCGCTTAATAAAATTAATCATATAGGGGTAGTTCTGATTTTGATTAACAAGCCTCCTTCATTGTTGTCATGAGATAGAACCGAATTATGTTGCAATACTGTGGATCTATGATCTTCATGAATTCCCTCGTGTATTATGTATGCTTTTAACAACTTGTAACTTGTTGTTCCCGTGAGTTTATCTCAATTGATAAGAATATTGCATATTATATATATGAGGTGGGGTTCGAACCTCGGACACTACATATCTCCACATTTAAAATGTGTGAGCGCTGACCACTAGACTACTTGACAAAAAAAACAACTCGTAACTCGTTGAATAAAAAAAATGCTTCTAACCTGTAATCGTGCCAACAAAAAAATACTTGTAACTTGTAATCGACATTTTTTTTTAATCATCAAACTTATTTATTACACTTTTATGTTTTGATAAATACTTCACAGAAATAATTGAAGGGAAATTCTTCAAATTTTAAATACTTGTAATCACATAATTTTAATGTACTTATATCTCGATCATTTGAAAAGAGCGTAACATTCGAATTTTATGTAACAAAGTCTTATCACAAGAGCATTTACTATAGTGTGTCAAACTTTTTTTTTTTGTGGTGGTGGTTTAAAGCTCAAAGGCCTAATTTTTTTAATTTAATTTTTAGTGGTCTAACCCTTCTATTTGTATTGGTTATTCCACCTTATAATGTTGTTTTAGTCTCTTTTCAACTTTTGTTTTTGAACACTTGTGATCTTTTTTGTATTTTTTTTAGGCACATCTTATGCTTGATTGGAGTGTCTTTAACATCGATCCGAATTCTCTAAAATGAGTAAAGTGAAATGCGAGAAAATAAAAGATTGTCTACCGTTCTTAACTATGAAGCCTGGATACGGGTACGGGTGCTGGTACGATCCAATATGGGTACACGGATACATTAAGATTTTAAAATTTAGGATACGTTAACAAAAAATTTATACTAAAACTTATATGTATGTAAAATACTTGAAGAAAATAAACATTGATTACTCTGCATTATTATAAAAGTCACAATTTTTAAAAAATAATACATGTATTAAAAATAAAAAAATGTAAAGTTTTCTTATATACCATATTATATTTTCATATGTTGGGATATCGAGAAAAACATCATTAAAAGAACTCAACACAAATTTTATCTAATATTGATTAACCGAATCACTCTCTCGTTACCTTCATCCACGAGAAGTATAATTTTAAGTGGTTCATCGAGAAACAATTCTATTGATACATATCTAAAATTGAATCGTATACATTTATACTGAATTTTTACAACATTGTTTCACGTTTTGACTCTTCATCTTTTTTTAGGATACTTACTTGTAAAGTATCTTATAAGTATTCATGTGTATCTGTGGAGTATCATATAAGTATCCGATAAAATTTTTTAAAAATTAAAATAATTAATATTGATACTTCGTACATACGTATCCAAGAGTATCCGTAGAGTATCGATATCTGATACGTATTCGATACGGGTACGTCTCTATTTTAGAGTATCTGAGCTTCATAGGTTCTTAATGATACATACATTAGACTATAGATCAACCCCACCAAAAAAAAACAACTTATATGTGCTCGTGGAGCTCGTGGCAACCGTGGTTGATATATGGTAATGGTTGCTCTTTAAAAATGTCTTAATTAGACGTCAAACAAAAAAAATGCCTTCATTTTAAATTGGATCACGTGGAAGATGAGGACTGATTTGGTTCCTGTTTTTCTTTTTTTTTTTTCCCTGGTGTTTGCTTAATTAAAAATGAAACAAAATTGTGATTTGTGTTATGAATAATAATAATTTAGTGGATGTCTATCCTTAGTCTTCCATCTTCCTATAACTCCTATTAGTGAATGGATGGATAGTGGTCCTTAATTATTTTTGATCATTCATTTGCTCATTTTGTGTCCTATAAATTGGACTCATATTTTAGTGTAATGATACACTTATGAAGTAATGTAATATACTTTCATGTTCTCTCTTTATCCATTTCTCTATATTCTTCTATACTTCACAATATGTGGCAACACTTTAGATTAATTTCATAACACGTTATCAGCACGATCATGTTTTAATTACCGGTTGACAATGATGGTTTAATTACCTTAGAGATTATATTGCTATAAAATTCATTCTTCTCATCATCTTTTCATTAATCTAATTCACGATCAACATAATCATGTTTTCAGGTTCTTTCTCATTGTTTTTGTTTTTGGCTTTGTTTGATTGAATTAGATATATTGTGTATAAGATTTGCATTTGTTACAATGAAAAGTGATGGAGAAGTTAAAGAAGCAAAACAAGAACTTATAGAAAAACTTATCATTGAAATTTTATTATCGGTTGTCCGTGCTATAAACTTATGTTTGCTTCTGATATAGTCACCGTAAGTCCCTACCAACTATCTCTTGTTGCTATTTGTTTTAATTAAGTTTATGGAAATATTGCTTTCTTGGTTTCTTACCGTCTATTGTTTATTTTCCAATTTTGAATTGACTTAGATTTGAGCAACACTTTTTGTTTTCTTGGATATGGATATTAGTACTACTTTCCAAATTGTGGTGTTTTTTTTTTCTTGTGAAACTAATTTTGAGAAAAATATTACATTAGATGTTATTCTGATGATCAATAATTGTATCTAAAGATGACATATGTTTCTTTTTCATGTTGGAGTTTTTACACATTAGGAGCTGTTACTATTACCATCATGAGTAGCGTATTAAAATATCCATAATTGTTAACGTGCTATACTTGTATCCGTTTCTTTCTTTTATGAGCATAATCAGATCATTTGATGTACGGATCATTGCATCATATACATGACTATAGTTCCTAAGTGTAAAGAAAAGAAGAACTAAAGTTTAATATTGAAGCATCCTTGAAGGATTGCTCAAACAATGAAAATCTTTTATGATATAGTTCTTGTAATATTAAAGCATCCCTGAAGGATTGCCCAAAAATACATTTGTTTTTCATTGTTTATGAAGATTTAAAATATAGTTCTAGAAGAACTAATAAGTTAACGTTAAGCATTCGTGAAAGATTGCAAAATAAAAATATTATGATTTTCCTTTGTCATTGTCGATAGAGGTTTATGGTTGAGTTCTCAAAGAACTAGATCTTTGTTCACAATTGATCATTATATACGATCTATTGAATCTTAGTATAAATTGGACGAAATAAAATTAAAGAAAGCAAAATTGCCTCTTGAATCAGCTCCTGAAGTAGCGAAATCGAGAAAATAATATCACGAATTGATATAGTAGAGATTCTCATTGAAATGATACATGTGAATAGGATAAAAGTTTATTATTTATGACTTATGATGATGATCTTTACTACTAATGAGTTATCACAAAACATATAAATTAGAGGTATTGTCATCTATGTCATCTCTTTGCATATTCTCATATTCTCATATTCGACACTTATAATTTGTGCTCCACATAATTTCTTTTCTAATGAAATAGTAAGTATTATGTGTGTTTGTTCTTTTCTGTTTTTGCTTTTTCTAATCTTTATCTTTGTAACAAAAAAAAAATGGAATTTTTTTAGTTGACATAATAACTATAAATGAAATTTGAATTATTGATTCCTTCTAAAAAGTATGACTATACTATTTTAATGTCTTAAGCAAGCTCTTAGAACTTGACCTCAATAAGGAGAATAATAATTTTATGAATATTTTGTTGGATATTGTTTGTAAATGAATGATTTCTTATGTAGAAGACTATAAACAATTGGATGAGTGATACAAAGAAACTAATTTTATTATTATATCTGGCATTGCAAAAATTATTAAAGGCTCCAGAAGAGCCGATATATTGTTATATGGAGGAATATAATTACACATTGAGAATGCATTATATTCATCTAGATCTCATAGAAATTTATTAAAGAATATTCTTCTAAATGGATATCATGTTGAAATAAGAAATAAAGGAGATGTTGAATATCTGTGTATTACGAGACATGTTTTGGATAGAAATAAGTGTAGATAAAAAATTACATGTCTTTTCATATGGATTGACTACACTTATATTAGTGCAATTGAAACACGTATTATTGTAAAATTGAAATTTACATATCATATTAAATTTATTGTTGGCAAGACCGGTTGGGTTATCCCGGATCTATTATGATGCAAAAATAGTTAAAAATTTATATGGACATGTATTGAAGAACCAGAAGATTCTTCAAACCATTAATGTTTGTGTGTTATTACTTTCCAAAGTAAGTTGACAATCTGAGAAAATAAGTCTCTTATATATATTAGGTGATATTTGTGGATGAATACACCGATGATGTGAATCATTTTGATACCTTATAACTTGATTTAATACATCGACTAAATGATCACATATATGTTTATTGTCAACTCACAACCAGAAGTTTGTGAGATTGTTTTCTCAACAAATTTGACTAAGAACTCAATTTTTTTGGAGTTTTTAGTAAGCATTTAATAAGTATCATTTCTCAATTTAAATTGATATTGAACATTGTGTAGTATATGTTCATAAAAAAAAATGGTCTTGAAGGTCCATTCTTTAGACGTCTAAAGTTAATTGTATGAATGATACTTATGAGAACATAACTTCTAAATTCTACTTTGGGAACATGTAATCTTGTATGTTGAGATATTGATTCGCATCAAGCCAACACATTATTATGTGTAAGTCCTCCCCTTAATTTATAATTTATTTTAGGTTAACAACCAAATATTTTTCATCTGAGTGAATTTTTGGATGTGTTGTGTGTATCACAATTGCTCCAAAATAATGTACTAAGATAAATATTGAAAGAATATTGGGAAAATATATTTGATATGAATCCCCCTACTATTATAAATTGTATTGAGTCAACTTCAGTAGTCCGATTATCGATTGATGGATTAGTTTTCCCAATATTAGGGGGAGAGAATAAGCAGCTGAAAATGTGAACCCGAAGTTCAATTGAATGAAAATGTGAACCCGAAGTTCAATTGAATTATTTGAAAGGAAATATTATTATCATCTTGATCCTCAAAATATCATTCATTTGCAAAGTTAAACAAATAAAATAGCAGCTGCTTCCAAATGAAATAGATGTCCCTGTAGGATAATCTAATATTGCAAATGAGTCTCAATCATGCATCAAGCATGGTAAACCAATTGGTTCCAAATATAAAAATCCTCAAATAAGAAAAGGAGCCAAAATGAAAGATAACCCAAATGAGGATATAGAAACTCTAAAAGAGTCGTCTAACATAATGAATTTTTCAGTTCCAGAAGAACTTATCAGGTACCTGAAATTTATGAAATATCGATAAATTATGTCATGAATGAAAGATTTCAATGAAATGAGATGGAACCGAAATGGAGTCAACATTGACGTGCTTTTGCATATAATATAGCGCTATATGTGATAACTAAATAATGAGGATCATGGGTTAAAGTCTATTAAAGAATATAGGTAAAGAAAATATCTACAATTGGAAAGAGACAATTTCAGCGAAATCAAACTCAATTTTTTTGTGGACATGTAGTCCGCACACTTGAAGTTGTGAAGTTAACTGGATATATATATATATATTGATATGTTCACCGGAAGTGAATTGATAAATGTCTCCCGTTTATTTTTTTAGAGACATATATATTTTTTAAGAGACATATTCATCTGAAGTGAATTCAAGATCTTTTTTCATACTTGATTAAGTTCAGTAGCACATGAAAGGCTCAAATTATATGAAAGTTGTGTTACGATTTAATTGCATGGATCACTTGATAGTGATGATTATATGAAACTCCCTTAAAGATTTCATTTGCATAAGACATATTGTATCAAAACTATTGAAAAGATGACATCATTTGTCCATTTTAAGGATTTGGAAATGAAATTGTTATAATTGAATTTATGATAATGGTATAAATATTATTAGAACTCCTGAAGAGATTCTAAAATCGATTGGTTGTAGAAAGATTTGATATGGTATAAATATTATATATAAGATATATTAAAATAATTTGATATGGACAAATCTAGTTGATTGTGTACTAGAATGGTTGTGATAGCACTTGATGTTAGTATATATCATGTCCTCAAGAAAATGGTGAACTTGAATTGGTCCTGAAGTACCATGTCTTAGTTCAAACAAGGAAATTAACATATTTTTGTTAATTTTGACTAAAGCATATTTTGTTAATTATATGTGTTGTGATATTTTGTTTTTGTCAATATTAGTAAGTACAAATATCGAAACAAAGTCAAGCATACATTTTGTATCTTAGAGAAACAACATAATCAAAAAAGTGGAGAATGATCTTTTATTCAGGATGATGACTTTACAAATACAAGAAACTTGTGGATTTCTTAAAGGTGGTCTTGCAACAACTCAATATGAAGAAACCTCTCAAGTACCGCTAATATGAAGAAGACTATGAAGATAAACCAGGTCTTTCAACAAAGTCGCTGCAAGTAAAACTTGCGAGTGACTAGAACAAATATTATTTGATTTTCTTCCTCTCATATATGATTGTCTTTATGAGGGGGAGACATAAATGTGTTATGCACTCTTTTTCCCTTAACCATGGTTTTATCCCATTGGGTTTTCCAGGTAAGGTTTTTAACGAGGCAAATTATCATACATAAAAGGGATATTGTACTCTTTTTCCTTCACTAGAATTTTTTTTCCCACTGGGTTTTTCTCTAGTAAGGTTTTAATGAGGCATATCCTGATGGACATCCAAGGGGGAGTGTTATGAATAATAATAATTTAGTGGATGTCCATCCTTAGTCTTCCATCTTCCTATAACTCCTATTAGTGAATGGATGGATAGTGGTCCTTAATTATTTTTGATCATTCATTTGCTCATTTTGTGTCCTATAAATTGGACTCATATTTTAGTGTAATGATACACTTATGAAGTAATGTAATATACTTTCATGTTCTCTCTTTATCCATTTCTCTATATTCTTCTATACTTCACAATATGTGGCAACACTTTAGATTAATTTCATAACAATTTGTAAATTTTGTGTATATTAAAGAATGTATTCTTATAACTTTGAATTTGATCTTGTTGAAAAATGAGGATTTATTTGTGTTCTGGACCGGCCAGAAGGCCAACCAGACAGCGACACGTGGACCGAACGTCCACCACTTCAAGGCGCGTCACCTGAAGGCGCATACTAACAGTCATGCACGACGGCGCACCACAGCG
Source organism: Medicago ruthenica (assembly GCA_018208015.1). Taxonomy (NCBI): domain Eukaryota; kingdom Viridiplantae; phylum Streptophyta; class Magnoliopsida; order Fabales; family Fabaceae; genus Medicago; species Medicago ruthenica. Next base: position 33,158,553 of record CM031377.1, on the reverse strand, counting down.
CGCCTCCGCGCATCTGACATCATACATGTGTACCCTAATCGCACGCCGCATATTCCAGAGGCAATTATAGGGGTGTTCAAAACCGAACAAATCCAATAGAAAAACCGCAAACCGAACCAACCTAAACCGAAACCGCATTTGGTTCGGATGTATTCGGATCATTTTTCTACCAAACCGCATGGTTTGGTTTGGTTTGCAGTTTTTATTTTACTAACCGAACCAAACCAAACCGCAGCATAAGAAAAACATTAATTAAACATATGTCACTTATACCAATACTTATAGAAACTCAATGGAAACTTTTATAAAATGGCATATTTTTTCTCTTGATAAGTTTCTTCTTTGCATTTTATTTCAAAAGTGTATTCATATGCTACTTGAACTTTTAGTGAATGTTAAAATTGTAGTCTTTTGTATTTCTTACAAAATATGATGATTTTTTGTTCACGTTTTAAATTTGGTCTATGTAGTTGGGAAATTTTTTTAATTGAAAATGAAATTGTAATGTTGGATGAAATTTAAAACATTGTTGAAAATATATTTTAACTTGATTTTAATGTTGGAAAAAAAAGTTGTATTGTCTCGAAAAAACCGCATCAACCGATTCAAACCAAACCGCATTAGTTTGGTTTGGTTTGGTTCGGATTTTATTTTAAAAGTCAACCGAACCAAACCAAACCGCATGCTTTTTTTATCTTGCGGTTCGGATGACTTTTAACCTCAAAACCGAACTAAACCGCACCTCGAACACCCCTAGGCAGTTATTCTCGCGGAGGGCCTATATAAGGATGAGGTAGTTTCACCTTCAAGGTATGATTCACTTTACACACACTTTTCACGCACTCTTTCTCAGTTCCATTATTGACTTGATTGTCGGAGTGCTAAGGTGCTTGCAGGCACCTTTCGTTCCACCGCAAAGACTCGTCGCCACCGTACCGGAGCACTTTCTGCCAATGTTGTCTCCATCGGTTCCTCACCGGACAGATCAATTTGGTTTTTGTTGTTTATTGACCCTTTTTCTTGCTTGATTAGAAAAGAAACAAAAGTGTAATTTGTATCTTTTTATTTTTACATTAAATTGTTCTTTTATCCCATATTGATTGTCACAGGACTCAATTTGTATTTAGAAAAACGAAATAATGTCTTTTTTCAATGTAATGCTTTTTTTAATTTGTATTTATAATAGGGAAAAACACATTGATAGTTAATAAAGATGATTTGATAAAATAACTATTATTTTCAAAAACGACGGATCTAAAAATCTATCGAACGGGGTTGGAAAAATTATTATTTTATGATAATGTTATTTTACGATCTAGTAAAATATTCCTATTATTTTACGATCGAACGGGGGCCGGAAAAATTATAATTTTGTTGATCTTTTGAACACTCTCTCTAATACTCACTTTCTTATTGATTTAAATCATTGTGGGTCTATACTTTAGAAATAGAACTCACACAGAGTAGGGAGATACATTGATTCCATCTAATAAACGAATGAATATTAAAGAGAGTGTTTAAAAGTGAGTGTTGTTAGTTAGCATTCATCTTCCACGTTATAAAAAGAAAAAAAATATATAGAGAGAAACATAGAGAGAAAGAGAACCGTAGAAGAAATCCGAAGGAGGGGGAAGAGAACAAGCAATCACTCTAAGGTAAAGGAACCAGGTAAGACTATTTCATTCTTTGTCTACCTTTACATTATTAATCTAGAGAAATGATATTACTATAATAATTTTTTAACAACTTTTGTGATAATTTTCTCTCTCATGTTCACATTATGTTTTCTTTCTCTTTCTATTGCTTTAGTTTTTATGTCAATTTCTCATTTTCTTTTTAAATTATGGTTGTCCTATAAATTGTAATTTAAATGGTTGTTCAAATAACACAACTCTTAATTTAACACTAGGAAAATCAAACCGATCTATGTCTCTCCTAGCACCGTTCAGGTGTTAGTCATGAAAAAATATGGGTGGCTTAAAGCAATTTTAATGATAAATACCAGCCACTAGTTGAGTTAGAGTATAAGAATCTATCTTAATATAATAATCTACTAACAATGTATGATCCACTAACAATGTACGATAACAAAGTACTACCAAAAATACTTTACTGCTCATGCCCAATTTTTCACCTAAGATTTTTCTTCACAAAGTCAGGGCTATTTTGGACTATTCCGATGATGAAAACACCTTTTTCTCAAAATTAGACTTGCAATGCCCCTAACCCAACTTTATTTCAACTTATACATTGAAGGACAGAAACGACATTTTAAAGAGTTACCTTCATCAACAACAAACAAAACAAAAGTTATATTTTTAACCTATTTAATCACATTCTATCAAAAAAAACTTGAGTTAATCACATAAAATATATTTATTTCAGAGTTATTTAACAGTGTTAGAAAAAATCATTTTAGAGATTAAGAAAATAAATTTGAACCAACATTAACAAATCAGAAAGATTTGATCTTCATAACTTCATATTTGGTGTCAGATTGGAATTATTTCTCATCTACCATGCAAATGATGTTGGTAAAAATAGTATTTGGTTAAAAATATATACTAGTATTTTACAACTAAGAGATTTTTTTTTCTACCAATTTTTTCAGATCTGATGTTGATTTATTAACAAATTATTAAAAAAAAAAATAATGTTATCATTCTACAAAGATTGCAGAGAATGAATATGAGGAGAAGTGAAGAAGAAATAAAACCAAGTAGAAACTGCAAGATTCCATAACAGAGGCATATATTCCGACACGACACCACTAATTCCGGCACGGCGGCACAGATTCTGGTACGGTGGCTCGAAAATATTCCAATCATAAAAAAATTGTCTTTGGTACAGGAGATGATGGTGAGTCCTTCTATGGTGGTGGTTTTTCGAAACATAGCTCATGTTGTTCAAGATCTAAAAAAGAATATGGTGAATTTACAGTGCAAAAAGGTGATGGTTTGTTGATCTATTTGTCGTAAACACGTAGAGTTTGATGAAAGGGTTATATTGGTGGTGAAGGTGCGGCCAACCAAGATCAAACGGCGGTGATTACTGGCCGGCGGCGGCTAGGGTTTGGAAATACTCCCTCCGTCCCTTTTTATAGGAGTAGTTTACAAAAATCACGTGTATTAAGAAAAGTTGTTGGAGTAATAAAGTTGTCTCATATACCAAGACAAATTGATAGTATTAATAAGGGGTATATTTGAAAAAAGAGTAATCAATGCATCTAGAAATTTGTATATAATCTTATATTTAGAGACAAATTTTTTTGTAAACTACTCCTATAAATAGGGACGGATGGAGTGGAAGAGAAAATGAGACTCTCCACAGATAGATATAACATCAATAATGAATATATGCTAAAAAAACAAAATAATAAGCTAATGTGTTGGGCCTGTTAAAAGAAGCCCAGTCTGTTTTTTTGTAGTAAATATGAAAAATTGGTAGATGTGTCAATAATAACTGAAAATACTCATTTTTTTAATTGAATAGTGCATAAAATGAATATTAAATGATGAGAAAAATTTATAAATAAATGTATAAAAAAGCTAGTATTAGCTAATAATTATGATATATTTTTTAATTTGTCGATATCAAAACTTTATATTACAAATAAAGGTCATTCCTTAAAAAAAAATTACAAATAAAGGTGATGAATCACTCGGCTTAAAAAATGAGAGCAATGTTATAATATACTATAATTAATAACACTTTAATTTTGCAGCGGGCACAATATAAATATTTTAAAAGGTTTTCCCATATAAAATAAACAAAATGACACATTGATCTCCATCCAAAAATAATAGAAGATTTTATAGAAATGCAATATTAATGTTAGTTTTTACACGGGACCCATATTTATCACTTATTAATAAAAATATTTTTTTCACAAATTATTAATAAAATATATGTATGGACTATATATAAACAAAATATATCCCATTATATGTTTTTTGCGGGAATATGTTAGTATATGTTTATTTATGAAATTTTATGTGAAATGTATTTTACGATTACAATATTATATAATAAATAATTTTGATTTTTCACGGGACCCATATTGGTATTTTTATGTTATTTTTCACACTGAAACATATTAGTAAATAAGATTTTTGACTATTTTTAATCATCAAATTTTTAATATCGTCAATAATAAAATGAGAGCAATATTATAATATACTATAATTAATAACACTTTAATTTTGCAGCGGGCACAATATAAATATTTTAACAGATTTTCCCATATAAAATAAACAAAATTACACATTGATCTCCATCCAAAAATAATAGAAGATTTTATAGAAATGCAATATTAATGTTAGTTTTTACACGGGACCCATATTTGTCACTTATTAATAAAAATATTTTGTTCACAAATTATTAATAAAATATATGAGTGCATGGACTATATATGAATAAAAATATATGTATGGACTATATATAAACAAAATATATCCCATTATATGTTTTTTACGGGAATATGTTAGTATATGTTTATTTATGAAATTTTAAGTGAAATATATTTTACGATTACAATATTATATAATAAATTAATTTTGATTTTTCACGGGACCCATATTGGTATTTTTATGTTATTTTTCACACTGAAACATATTAGTAAATAAGATTTTTGACTATTTTTAATCATCAATTTTTTAATATCGTCAATAATAAAATGAGAGCAATATTATAATATACTATAATTAATACCACTTTAATTTTGTATGTTGTTTCTCTATAAATGGATTGCTAAAAAAACAGTTGGAGCGTACAGTTGAAACACGGGATCCATATTAATATTTCTTCCATGATAGACGCAAAACATATTAGTAACGTTAATATGTGACCAATTTGAATTAGTATTTTTTTTAATGTCATCGACACAAAAATGAAAAATATATATTATATAATACATTAACTTTGATTTTTCATACTTCAATTTTTTCACATTGTTTTTCACGTCACATACTTCAAACACGGAAGTTAACATCTATCATATTTCATTTCCTATGTCTTATTTAAGTGGTTTTTGATTTCTGTAATTTAATTAAGATATCAATTATGCGAGTTAGTTTATGAGGGATATATGTTATGTGTAAATATTAATAGCTATTTCAATGTATTTTTTATGTATGCCTTTTAACTTCAACTATTATTTAGTACTTGATCTCACACCACGAAAAAATGTCATACACCTCACCACGCAGGGCAACCATGCCACACGGCGCGGCTTCGCCGCGCTACCCGTGCTGTAGCACGGGTATCTCGACTAGTAATATAAGAAAAGAAGATGTTGTGGAAAATATATTAATGCCCCATCCTTATTGTCTGCCACCTCAAAGAATTAAGGGTAAATGAAGTCTAAAATTTACTTTAGCCGACTAAATGACCTCACATAACCATTGTGATGTCATCTAACTACAAAATGCTTAGAGCCCGTTTGGTGCACATGATACGATAGAGATAAGATATGATATGAAACTGGATAAGGATAAGAAATGATATGGACATGATAATCATTTATCCTATTACATGTTTGTTGCACACATGATAACAAACATAATATCATATATATATCACAATTAAATGACATAATTAACCTTGTAATTAATTATAATTAAATATAATTAAGCTATAATTAATTAGATACAAAGTTATTATTGTCAATCGTCTTCTTCTTTTTTTAGGGGTGCCATAATCTTCATTCTTAAAGTTCAATTAAAAAATATCATGACTTCTTCAATTAAAAAAATTGTATACTGTCTTCTATCAAAATTCATTTGTGTAACTTCAACCTGTAAAAAAAATCATACACCAACAACAACGTATAAAAAAATTACAATTACAATCCAAATTCTTAACCAAACTAATTGTTGTCTCTGTTTAAAATAATACGAAATTCCAAAACTCTCTGTTTCATCTCTTTTTAAATTTGACTTGAATACAAAATAGACAATCAAGAAAGAAACAAACAAACAATTAAGCAGATTGAGGAAAAATTGATTGTATGGCGGAATTCGGGGCAGCTCTGTAACAAACAGAAGAGATGAAGTTAAAGAGTTATGGAGGAAGAGGTTGAGGTCGATTGATGGATAGCATAGAGAACATGAGCGATGAATTGAGAGAGAGGACAAAATAAGCATTTTAGTCTTAATCATGATAGGATAAATTCTAACCTACCAAAAACTAAGGATAAAAATAACAAATGAGAGATATGATAGGATTAGTAATAGGTTTTAATTATCATATCATATTAGTGCACAAAACAACGGAGTTAGATAGACTATGATAGTTTTATCATATTCTGTCTTCTTATCATGTGCATCATACGGGTCCTTAAAGTTTAGTTTATTTGCCCTTCAAAATTTGATATCAATTATATGATAACTAAATAAGATAGAATTCGGTTGACAGAGAAATGAAAAAGTTGCCTTTTGGAACAAGGATCTAACACTTCACAATACTTCACACTTTTGGTTCTTCAATTTGAAATACAAAATTCAAGTTTTACCTCTCAAATTTAAATTACAAATTCAAACTTATTTATTCACCAAATTCCCAAAACTCCTGAGACTCTACGTCTTAAATCACTTTTCCTATCTCTCCTCCTTCCATCTTCTATTTCAATACTCCCTCACTCTCTCACTATTCTATTCTTTCTCTCTCAAATCACTTATTATTTCTCCCCTTCAATTTCATTTTAACTATTCTAATTTTATTTGTTTGCAGGAAACTTACAACAATGTTTCTCTCTAAATGGAATCAAACAAGTACAGTGGGTAAATGATGAAATTATTTCCTTCTTTTTTGTTATTTTGCGAAACTACATTTGTATTTTTCACTTCTAATAGATGTTAGTGTATGTATAGAGATTCATATAAATGTACAGATTGAGTGATAGAGATTCACTCTTTAAACATGTACAAAATTAGTAGATGAAAGAAAGAGAGAAAAAAAATATAAACAAAGTCCATTTAAACTATAAACCAAGTAGACAAAGTAGGCTTTCATTTTTCTCATCAATGGAAATGTTTTTTTTTTCAAAACCCTTCAATGATCTTGTCTCTCCAGCAAACAGCTATACATAAACACGGGTCGTAAGTGATGAGAAAACAAAATAAAAAGACTCCAGTTAGTAAATATTCAATTTTATGCATAATCATTTCTAGTGATTCAGCAAATATTTCATCCACAATAAATATACAACAATTATATCCTAGGAAAATACTAGGACATAATATCACAATCAAATGTATTGCTCACACTAACTGTATTTATTGTAAAAAACAGTGTATTTATCGTAAAAAAACACTATTTTTTTAGGAACACTATATTTAGTTATTAAAAATTAAATGTCGAGTTCACATGTTTTTTCTACCAGAATTGCAGATTTTATTTATAATAATAAAAACTTGAATTGCAGATTTTATTTATAAAAAAAAAAAAAAGAATTCCAGATTTTATTTTTGGAAATAAAAATATTATTTACTCATTGTTTTTATTATCACTTTATGCTATGTAAAGGCACCATTATTTTTCAGATCTAGAAACTAAGAAATGATTTTTCAAATACAATTGATCTAGAATCTCAAATACATATACTGTGACAGCATGTCACTAATTAAATCAAATTTGAATTATTTATGTTTCTGTCCTTTTTTCTTAGGTGCTGTTAGAATTATGAGCTGTTATCTACTATGTTTTTCTGTCATTGTTTTCCTTTGTACACGTGTCCTTAGTGGATACCAATCTGTTGGGAATTTTGTAACATTCTGCCTATTTAGGGCTAGACAGAGCAAGGAGAAAACATATCCATATTAAATAAAAATCAACTCTCTTCTCATATTATTCTCTATGTGTGTTCCTTAACCTTGATACTTCGGTTTTGTATTCATTAATCTACAATTCCCAGTTTAAGGTTGTGATTGTTACCGGATTCATTCCCTAACATCCAAAATACTTTATCAATTGGTATCAGTCCTGCGACCACTGCCATGAGTTCACCTCAGCACTCCCTTGACGAACTCGAACGACGGTGGGAAGACCGCCTCACCCAGTTACAAACGCAACGGAACGCCGACATGGAAGAAATTCGCCAGTTGCTTCGTTCTCAAACTGAACAAAGCTCACAGGATTCCAACGGCCGTCACAACTCCGGCGGTCCCCGTCCCGGAAATCCGAACATCTATTCCACTCGGATTTCGAAGGTGGAGTTCCCTCGTTTTGATGGTAAGAACGTTAGGGATTGGCTATACAAATGTGACCAATTTTTCCTATTGGATGAAACTCCGGCGACATCGATGGTTAGGTTAGCCTCAATTCACCTTGACAGGTTGGCTCTGCAATGGCACCTAAACTACATGCGCCAAAAGTTTGATATTTATCCTTCCTGGCAACAATATGTTACTGATGTTACATCTCGATTTGGGGATGCATATGAAGATCCTCTCTCAGCTCTCCTCCAAATCAAACATGTAGGCAAGATCCAGGATTATGTGGATAAGTTTGGACTTGCCCTCACCCAGGTATCTCTTATTCCTGAACACTCTTTGAGTATTTTCTTGGCTGGTCTAGATCACCACACTCAGATGCATGTAAGAATGTTTAACCCCACATCTATAGCTCACGCCGCCAACTTAGCCAAACTCCACGAATCATCCAAAGAACCATTACAAAAAAATCCCTCACGGTTTTCCCCTTTCCATAAAACCCTCCCTTCAACCAGTAACCCTAACCCTAAAATCAACCCACCATCCCCACCAACACCATCAAATTCAAACAATACCCAAAAACCCCTGTTTTCCAAATCCAACCGCACAATTTCTGCTATTGAAATGGAAGAGAGGAAAGCTAAAGGCTTATGTATGTTTTGTGATGAAGTGTTTACACCTGGACATCAATTCAAACACAAGCGATCTCACTTAATGTACATGGAACTTGATGACGATGATCCTACGTTAGATGAGGATACATCAATCCAACCAACCATTGAACCAAAAATTGCCAACCCTTTTGCTAATCCTCAACTTTCCCTACAAGCCCTTACTGGAGTTCCAACTTATCAAACCATGAGAGTTACAGGAATGCACAATAAGAAATTGCTACATATTTTGCTAGATAGTGGTAGCACTCACAATTTCTTAGATTTGGAGTTGGCTAAGAAATTAGGGTGTCATTTGGAAGCTATTCCCCCTTTAGCAATCACAGGTGGTGGTGGACATAAATTAAAGGCGGCATATATGTGTAAGGGATTCAAATGGAATTTACAACAACATGTATTCACTGCTGATGTGATAATGCTTCCCTTGGTTTGTTGTGATCTTATTTTGGGAATTCAATGGCTCAGGTCTCTAGGGCCTATATTATGGGATTTTGACAAATTACAGATGGAGTTTCACACTAATGGTAGTAAATTTGTTCTCAGAGGTGCTAAAGTCCCCACAATTAAGCTCATCAACAATAAGAGTTTTGCTCAAGCAGTCCAAAATGGAGCAGAACTATCTCTGTTAACTATGGAAAATGATACCCCAACATTGAGTTTTCCCACTTGTTTATTGATGACTCCTGAATCAACATCACACACCTTACCGACAGTAATTACACGGTTATTTGATGATTACGGCGATCTCTTTCTGGAGTACTTTCAATTACCACCTCATCGTCCCGGATTTGATCATCGGATTCCGTTAAAGGAGGGATCTGAGGCTTTCAATTTGCGTCCTTATCGATATTCTCTGGTTCAGAAAAATATCATTGATAATTTGGTCAATGAAATGTTGGAACAAGGCATTATTCAACATAGTAACAGCCCTTTCTCATCCCCTAGTGTTTTGGTTAGGAAAAAGGATGGGTCTTGGAGGTTATGTGTCGACTTCAGAAGACTTAATCAGTGCACTATTAAAGACAGATTTCCAATTCCTCTCATTGAAGATTTACTAGATGAATTAAGTGGAGCTTCTATTTTCTCTAAGTTGGATCTCAGGTCTGGCTATCATCAAGTGAGAATGGCAGTGGAAGAGGAGCCCAAAACTGCTTTTAAGACTCATAGTGGGCACTACGAATACTTGGTAATGCCTTTCGGCTCAACCAATGCTCCTGCATCGTTCCAAGCCTTAATGAACCATGTGTTCAAGCCATTTCTCAGGAAATTTGTAATAGTTTTTTTTTTATGATCTTCTCATTTACAGTAAATCCCTTCAAGATCATAGAGAACATTTAAAGATGGTCTTTGATACAGTAAGACACAATAATCTGTTTCTCAACCAACGTAAGTGTTGCTTTGCCGCTTCGAAAGTTGAATATTTGGGGCATTTTATTACTGCAGAAGGTGTTTCTACAGATCCGTCCAAATTAGACGATGTGAATGATTGGCTTCTGCCTAAAAATCTCAAACAATTGAGAGGATTCTTGGGGTTAGCTGGCTATTATAGACGGTTTGTGAAAGATTTTGGTAAAATAGCTAAGCCGTTAACTGATATGCTGCGAAAAGATTCATTTATATGGACTGATCAATCTAGTAGAGCTTTTGCTGAATTGAAACATGCTCTAGTGTCTGCCCCTGTTTTGCGCCTTCCTGATTTTAGCCATAAATTTGTAGTTGAGACAGATGCTTCCGGGAAAGGGATTGGTGCAGTTTTAATGCATAATCACCACCCCATTGCTTATATCAGCAAATCCCTCGGTCCTAGACAACAAGCTATGTCAGTTTATGAGTGAGAACTGCTAGCCATTGTTTATGCTGTGCAAAAATGGGGAGCATACTTGACACTTGCTCCTTTTATTATCAAGACCGACCAACGATGCATTAAACATATGTTGGAACAGAAGTTGAACACTTCATTTCAACAGGCGTGGGTGGCCAAGCTAATGGGATTTGATTTTGAAATCCAGTACAAAGAAGGGGCACAAAACCTTGCTGCGGATGCTTTGTCAAGAAAAGAAGGTGCTGTTGGTATAAGCCCTAGAGGCCAATAGTTTATGTCAAACTTTTATATGTATCATGACTTTTATTATTGAATAAAATATGGCGTTCTTTATTACACTTGTTATAAGATAAATAAAGTCCCTAGAATAGTTAGTTCATGTGATGGAATATTAAGTGTGACTTAATCATGAGATTACATCAACAGAAAGAACACTATTCTTAAATGTATCCGTAGTCAAGCTTTAATATGAATTGGGATAATATTAAAGCATGGAGACTATTATGTATATAGACTGATGACCACATCTCATGGGTCATGAATATGAGATATTAAGTCTATACATAGGTATAAGTATTAGGAGTAATATTTATACTGGATTGACCCATCGTGAGAGTACTACATAGTATGTTATGAAATCGTCATAAGTTATTCTCACAATGATAATAGTGTATATCACTCTTAGACCTGAAACCACTATGATCCCTAGATGTGGACTCAAGTGTTTTATTGCCATTCAAACGTTGTCTGTAACAAGATGACTATAACGTTGGTTAATGGACACTTGACGAATCATGCTGAGGGACATGAGTGTCCTAGATGGGATTTGTCCCTCCTCATAACAGGAGATATATCTTTAGGCCTCTTGATGGAATATGACTGGAAAAATGCATGGCCATGCCGAATTAAGTCAATATGAGATATTGGACTTATTCGTTGTTCAGTATATTTCGGGATCAAGAAATATAAATATTGAGCTAAACAAGGGTGACGTAATCTATGCCTTGTGTTCAATAAAGATATTAGGACAAAGGAGTAATCGTACACATAGATATTATCATGGAAAAGGTTTCGTCAGATCACTTGACATTCTTGTCACTTGGGTAGCAGTGATGTGTTGCTAGATACCGCTCACTGTTTATAATATTAAATATAGGATTTAATATTATTGCCAACGTTACAAGAACCTATAGGGTCACACACAAAAGAACGGTAAAAAGGAGAAATATAAGTAGTACTTATATGATGGGGTACGTTTAGCAATAGGCGCTAATTAGTTAGCGGAAGCTGATGGGCTAATGGGCTTTTGAAGCTCAAGCTGATTTTGTGCAGCAAGGAGTTCTATAAATAGAAGCTCTAGTGCTGAAATCAGCTAGTGCTTTTTCGTCTAACCCTAGAGCAAAACCGTAACCCTTATTCTCTCCCTAACCTCTGATCGCTTGGCTAGCACCGGGAACCAGAGGAAGCCGTTCGTGTGGACGAGTAGAGGCTTTGCTTATTTGCTCAGCTGTGATCAACGAAAGTGTTTCAGCATTACAAAGAGGTACCAATTCTATCACTGATTCATGTGATATTCGTAATGATCCAAGGAAAGGAAATCAAAAATTTTAAACTTCCGCTGCACTTTATATGTCGATTTCCCTTCAGTGGTATCAGAGCCAATTACGAAACCATGAATCGGATTGTTTTGTTTACTGATTTATGTTTTAATTGGATTAAACATAATCGAATACAATTAAATAATAAAGACGAATTAAAATTGGCAAGGCATCACGTTTCCGTGCATGGCTTTTCGATTTGTTTGAAGCTTCGGAACCGTATCAGGTGAAGCATCAATATATCGATTATCCATATCGACGGAGATGTGTTGCTCGATCACATACGCACATAATTGAATCGTATCACTTTTCTGTGCATGGCTTTTCGAATTGTTTGAAGCTTCGGAACCGTTTTCTGGTGAAGAATCAATATTTTCGATTATACATATCGACAGAAATATGATTGATAAATTCTGTGTAACAGAAGTATATGTGATATACTCGTGATGATCGTTCACTAAATCAAGTCAGATGATATTTGTTCATATTGGATGATTGTAAACTGGAGCTTCGGAACCGTATCAGGTGAAGCATTCTAAGTTCGATCACCATATTGGATAAACAATCAGAGTACTTTGATTGGTGTGATCATACTGTTACAACGGGGTTCATAACGCCGCAAGTGTTGTGCCGTCATGATTAGGGTTACGAAAAGGCTGAAACCTGGTTCAGAATCGTGACACGATTAGAGAATCGTGACACGATTTTGTGCCCAGCAAATCGTTTGCTTCTGCCTATAAAATCGTGACACGATTCCAGAATCGTGACACGATTCCAGAATCGTGACACGATTTTGTGCCCAGCAAATTGTTTGCTTCTGCCTATAAAATCGTGACACGATGCCAGAATCGTGACACGATTTTTACAGCACCAGAATTCAAAGTGAATCGTTCATATTGAATTAGCTTCCGGGGCGCTGCCCCCTTGACCCCTGTCCGCTGACCGGTCAGCGGAACCCCCGACTAATCTGCGTAGTGTGATCAATCGCCGAGTTTTAATTTAATTTATTTAATTATGAGGTGTTAATAATAATAAAAGGTGTTTTATTGTTGTTGTGTGAATGATTATGGCCTTAGTCTTATTATTTCTTTTATTTTGGATTTTTGAAATACGGCCTGCGTGTCGTGCCTCTCTCTTGAATTCTATATGTACATTCTCTTCTCATCCAATCCCTCGTATGTAAAACGAGTTTCTTTATATGTAATGTAATTAGAATACAAGGAGGTAATAGGACCATTGACGTTGGATTAGCCCTAGAAGTCCAGCTTGGAGAAGCAAGGTCGTTTCTAGGATTAGTTTAGATTCTTTCATTGGCTTGAGAGAATCATAGCGTTAGGAGGCCATAATCATGTCACTTTTATTTTGTATAATTGTTATGCATGCTTGAATGATTGGAGTGCGAATATATATGATATATAAGCCGTGGTGAGGTGAGATCAAACTAAATAAAATCCTTCAAAGTGATATATTAAGTTTAATGCTTTCCAAAAGAATAACACCCTTCAAGACTAATATCGAATGTGTGGGTTCTGCCCTAGCGAAGCACATGTTCTATGTTTGTAAGTCGCGGTGCGGTAATTTCATTTACCCGATTGTTATTCTATTGGGTTTAACTTAACTAAATTAATTTTAATATGATTAGAATAAATTTAGAAGCAAGAATTGGGAAGTATCTATATGATAGATCAGAGTAAGAGTTACTCGCCCAATTGATTTGAAAGTTGTATGAGATACAATTGGAAATGTTCCTACCTAAATAGCTGAGTTTTGGGTGATCAGCCCTAGCTGACTCAAAACAAGGTGAAATAAGGATTTCAACCCGCTAGAAAATCTTCCAACGGGATTTTCCGAATTAAATGTTTGAAGGTCATTTGATTTGAGTAAAATAGTGGGAGCGTATTTAATTGAAGGCCAAATTAAATATGTTATTTTCATGATACTTATTTTGTATATTTTAAATTGTAGATGGCAAATAACACTTCAAACAACATTTTGCGATCAATCCTTGAGAAGGATAAGCTGAATGAAACAAATTTTTTAGACTGGCACCGTAACTTGAGGATTGTCCTCACACATGAGAAAAAGCTGTATGTGCTTGATGAACCTGTTCCTGAAGAGGCACCAGCTGCAAATGCTCCCAGGGCTGAAAGAGATGCTTATAGCAGGCATGTCAATGATGCCGTGGAAGTCGCTTGCATCATGCTTGCAACCATGACCTCTGAGCTTCAGAAGCAACACGAGAACATGGCTGCGTTCGATATGATCGAACACCTTAAGACTCTTTATGAAGAGCAAGCTAGGCATGAAAGGTATGATGTCTCCAAGGCCCTTTTTGGAACTAAGCTGTCAGAAGGAAGTCCTGTAGGACCTCATGTACTCAAAATGATTGGGTACGTTGAGAACCTCGCGCGATTGGGTTTACCCCTTGAGCAGGAACTTGCTATTGATCTTATCTTGCAATCGTTGCCGGAAAGCTTTAGTCACTTTGTCATGAATTTCCTAATGAATGACATGGACAAAACTCTTCCACAGCTTGCAGCAATGTTAAGAACTGCTGAAAAGAACATGAAGGGAAAGGGCAAGACCATTTTGATGGTTAACAATGGAAAGGTCAAAAAGCATAATAAGAAGCCTAAAAGGTCTAAGGGAAATGGCAAAGGCAAAGCAGTTGCTAAGCCATCAACCAAGGCCTTGAAGCCTACTGGAGGTGTGGCTAAGGAGGGCAAGTGCTTCTACTGCGGTAAGACCGGGCACTGGAAGCGCAACTGCCCAAAATATCTGGAAGATAAAAGGAATGGAACGGTTGCTTCCACTTCTTCAGGTATTTTTGTTATAGAAATTAACATGTCTACTTCTACATCATGGGTATTAGATACTGGATGTGGTTTTCATATTTGTACTGATGTGCAGGGGTTGAGAACGAGTAGAACATTGGCAAAAGGGGAGGTCGATCTACGAGTTGGCAATGGCGCAAAGGTTGCTGCTTTAGCTGTTGGAACTTATGAATTGACTTTACCTAGTGGTCTTTTAATACAGTTAGAGAACTGTTATTTTGTACCTGCAATTAGCAGGAATATTATTTCCGTTTCTTGTTTGGACAAGTCCGGTTTTTGTTTTACAATAAAAGACAAATGTTGTTCTATTTATTTGAATAATATTCACTATGCTAATGCCATTATGAGTAATGGACTTTATATTCTTGATCTTGATATGCCAATCTATAACATAAATACGAAAAGGATGAAACCTAATGAGTTGAATCCAACTTATCTTTGGCATTGTCGTTTAGGCCATATAAACGAAAATCGCATTTCCAAACTCCATAAAGATGGAATTTTGGACTCCTTTGATTTAGAATCATATGAGACATGTCGATCTTGTTTATTGGGAAAGATGACAAAGACCCCATTCACCGGAACAGGTGAAAGGTCTAGTGATCTTTTGGGACTCATACATACTGATGTATGTGGACCACTAAACACACCTGCTAGAGGAGGGTTTTATTACTTCATTACATTCACTGATGACTTTAGTAGATTTGGATATGTGTATCTAATGAAACATAAATCTGAATCATTTACTTTCTTCAAAGAATTTCAAAATGAAGTAGAAAACCAACTTGGCAAGAAAATCAAAATGCTTCGATCTGATCGAGGTGGCGAATATTTGAGCCAAGAGTTTGACGATCATCTAAAAGAGTGTGGGATCTTATCCCAACTCACACCTCCTGGAACACCACAATGGAATGGTGTTTCCGAAAGGAGAAATCGAACCTTGTTAGACATGGTTCGATCTATGATGAGTCATGCTGATCTTCCAAACTCCTTTTGGGGACACGCCTTATTAACTGCAGCTTACACACTTAACCAAGTTCCATCCAAAGCGATTGAAAAGACACCATATGAGATATGGAGTGGTCGAAAACCCAATGTGAAACATTTAAAGATTTGGGGTTGTGAAGTTTATGTGAAACGACTAATGTCCACTAAACTTGAACAAAGATCTGACAAATGTTTCTTTGTGGGATATCCTAAAGAAACTAAAGGATACTACTTTTACAAACCATCTGAGGGCAAAGTGTTTGTCGCTAGAGATGGAGTATTCCTTGAGAAGGAATTTGTTTCCAAAGAAATTACTGGGAAAAAGGTAGATCTTGAAGAAGTTCAAGACCCACAAAGTAGTACGCCAATGGAGGAACAAGAGCAGGATACACAAGCTGTTGTGACAGAAAATCCTACTCCAATAACACAAGAACCACATAGGTCAAATAGGATACGTCAAGAACCTGAGAGATATGGGTATCTCATATCAGAAGAATGTGACGTATTGCTCATGGATCAAGATGAGCCTATGACTTATCAAGAGGCCATTACTGGTCCTGAATCTGAGAAGTGGCTTGAAGCCATGAAATCTGAAATGGATTCCATGTACACAAATCAAGTTTGGAACTTGGTCGAAGCACCTAAAGGAATTAATCCTATAGGATGCAAATGGGTTTTCAAAAAGAAAACTGACATGGACGGAAAGGTAAACACCTACAAAGCACGATTGGTTGCTAATGGCTTCAAACAAATTCATGGTGTAGACTATGATGAAACCTTTTCACCAGTGGCAATGATTAAATCCATTCGGATCTTACTTGCTATCGCTGCATACCATGATTATGAAATCTGGCAGATGGATGTTAAGACTGCTTTCCTTAATGGAAATCTCCTTGAGGATGTGTACATGACACAACCTGAAGGATTTGGCATTCCTAATAACATCCAAAAGGTATGCAAATTGCAGCGATCAATCTATGGATTGAAGCAAGCTTCCAGAAGTTGGAATCTTCGTTTTGATGAAACTGTACAACAATATGGATTCATTAAAAATGAAGATGAACCTTGTGTTTACAAGAAGGTTAGTGGGAGCATAGTCTCATTTCTGGTATTATATGTGGATGACATATTGCTTATCGGAAATGACATCCCTACACTACAAGAAATTAAATCTTGGTTAGGGAAATGCTTTTCTATGAAAGACTTAGGTGAAGCTTCCTACATATTAGGAATCAGGATCTATAGAGATAGATCACAAAGATTGCTTGGCTTAAGTCAGGGTACATACATTGACAAAGTCTTGAGACGTTTCAATATGTATGAGTCCAAGAAAGGACTCGTACCTATGTCATCAGGTATAAGTTTGTCAAAGGCACAATCCCCTTCAACTGATGAAGAAAGGGATCGAATGATCAATGTTCCATATGCATCCGCAATTGGATCTATCATGTATGCTATGTTATGTACTCGACCAGATGTCTCGTATGCTTTAAGTGCTACGAGCAGATACCAGTCTAATCCAGGTAACAGTCATTGGGTTGCTGTTAAGAACATCCTTAAGTACTTGAGAAGAACTAAGGATACTTTCTTGATCTATGGAGGTTAAGAAGAGCTCTCTGTAATTGGTTACACAGATGCTAGTTTTCAGACAGATCATGATGATTTCAAATCGCAATCTGGATACGTGTTTTGCTTAAATGGCGGTGCTGTTAGCTGGAAGAGTTCAAAGCAAGAAACAGTCGCTGATTCTACAACCGAGGCCGAGTATATTGCTGCATCTAATGCCGCAAAAGAGGCTGTTTGGATCAAGAAATTCATCTCTGATCTTGGTATAGTTCCAAGCATTGTGGATCCCATTGAACTGTTATGTGATAACAATGGAGCAATCGCACAAGCTAAAGAACCTAGATCTCACCAAAGATCCAAACACATACTTAGGCACTATCATCTCATTCGAGAAATCATCGATAGAGGAGATGTGAAAATATGCAGAGTACCAACATCAGACAATGTTGCTGATCCACTTACTAAAGCTCTAACTCAGCAGAAGCATGATGGTCATACTAGATCTATGGGTATTAGGTCTATGCCTGATTGGCTCTAGTGCTAGTGGGAGATTGTTGGTATAAGCCCTAGAGGCCAATAGTTTATGTCAAACTTTTATATGTATCATGACTTTTATTATTGAATAAAATATGGCGTTCTTTATTACACTTGTTATAAGATAAATAAAGTCCCTAGAATAGTTAGTTCATGTGATGGAATATTAAGTGTGACTTAATCATGAGATTACATCAACAGAAAGAACACTATTCTTAAATGTATCCGTAGTCAAGCTTTAATATGAATTGGGATAATATTAAAGCATGGAGACTATTATGTATATAGACTGATGACCACATCTCATGGGTCATGAATATGAGATATTAAGTCTATACATAGGTATAAGTATTAGGAGTAATATTTATACTGGATTGACCCATCGTGAGAGTACTACATAGTATGTTATGAAATCGTCATAAGTTATTCTCACAATGATAATAGTGTATATCACTCTTAGACCTGAAACCACTATGATCCCTAGATGTGGACTCAAGTGTTTTATTGCCATTCAAACGTTGTCTGTAACAAGATGACTATAACGTTGGTTAATGGGCACTTGACGAATCATGCTGAGGGACATGAGTGTCCTAGATGGGATTTGTCCCTCCTCATAACAGGAGATATATCTTTAGGCCTCTTGATGGAATATGACTGGAAAAATGCATGGTCATGCCGAATTAAGTCAATATGAGATATTGGACTTATTCGTTGTTCAGTATATTTCGGGATCAAGAAATATAAATATTGAGCTAAACAAGGGTGACGTAATCTATGCCTTGTGTTCAATAAAGATATTAGGACAAAGGAGTAATCGTACACATAGATATTATCATGGAAAAGGTTTCGTCAGATCACTTGACATTCTTGTCACTTGGGTAGCAGTGACGTGTTGCTAGATACCGCTCACTGTTTATAATATTAAATATAGGATTTAATATTATTGCCAACGTTACAAGAACCTATAGGGTCACACACAAAAGAACGGTAAAAAGGAGAAATATAAGTAGTACTTATATGATGGGGTACGTTTAGCAATAGGCGCTAATTAGTTAGCGGAAGCTGATGAGCTAATGGGCTTTTGAAGCTCAAGCTGATTTTGTGCAGCAAGGAGTTCTATAAATAGAAGCTCTAGTGCTGAAATCAGCTAGTGCTTTTTCGTCTAACCCTAGAGCAAAACCGTAACCCTTATTCTCTCCCTAACCTCTGATCGCTTGGCTAGCACCGGGAACCAGAGGAAGCCGTTCGTGTGGACGAGTAGAGGCTTTGCTTATTTGCTCAGCTGTGATCAACGAAAGTGTTTCAGCATTACAAAGAGGTACCAATTCTATCACTGATTCATGTGATATTCGTAATGATCCAAGGAAAGGAAATAAAAAATTTTAAACTTCCGCTGCACTTTATATGTCGATTTCCCTTCAGGTGCTGAGTTACTTTCGTGCTGCTTAAATAATGGTTCTCCAAAGTTGTTTGAATCTATCAAAACAGTTTGGCAGAGTGACTCCCAACTTCAGAAAATCATTACCGAGTTACAAAAAAACCCTCACTCCCACCCCAAATTCATGTGGGTTAGAGACGAATTGAGAAGGAAAGGAAAGTTGGTAATTGGAGCTGATCATGCTCTGAAAACTTCCATTTTTCAATGGCTTCATGATTCTGCACTTGGAGGCCACTCCGGTCGCGATGTTACAGCTGCAAGGATTAAATCCTTATTTTTTTGGAAAGGAATGGCAAAAGATATACAAAATTATGTGAGAAATTGTGTGGTGTGTCAAAGAAACAAGTCAGGTTTAAGTGCTTCGCCTGGCTTACTACAACCACTTCCTATTCCAGCAAAAATCTAGACAGATATCAGCATGGACTTCATTGAGGGTTTGCCTACTTCTTCCGGTAAACAAGTCATATTGGTGGTAGTTGATAGATTGAGTAAATATGCATACTTCATCGCTATGTCCCACCCATATACTGCAGTAGATGTTGCTAAGAATTTTTTGGATCATGTTTTCAAGCTTCATGGTCTCCCGGATTCGATCACAAGTGACAGAGATCCCATTTTTCTAAGCAAATTTTGGAATGAATTTTTTAAGTTACAAGGAGTTTCATTGAACAAATCTACTGCATACCATCCCCAATCTGACGGGCAAACTGAAATTGTGAACAAAAGTCTTGAGACATATCTTAGATGCATGTGAGGTGATCAACCCAACACTTGGTCTCAATGGTTATCTCTAGCTGAATATTGGTATAATACTAATTTCCATTCAGCCATACACTCTACACCATATGAAGTGGTTTATGGCCAACCCCCTCCAATTCATCTTCCTTATTTACCTGGGGCTTCATCTTCAATCACGGTTGATAGGTCTTTATTGGCAAGAGAAGAAGCCATTAAGATGCTCAAATTTCATTTGCTCAGAGCCCAAAACCGTATGACACAACATGCTAATAAGCACAGGAGTGAGCGACAATTTGTCATTGGCGACTATGTGTATTTGAAGTTGCAACCTTACAGACAATTTTCCATGAGAAAACAAGTTTACCACAAATTGTTACCAAAATTCTACGGGCCTTTCAAAATTCTGGACAAGATTGGTATTGTGGCTTACCAACTAGAATTCCCTCCCTCTGTGGGAATTCACAATGTTTTTCATGTTTCTCAGCTGAAAAAATGTCCTAATCCCACTGAAGTTGGCATTCAGCACCTGCCTGCTGCATCAGTACAGCATCACAGAGTTCCTTAAACTATTCTAGACAGGAAGATGGTTAAACGGGGTCGCGTAGCTGCTACAAAGGTTTTGGTTCAGTGGAAAAATAGTCCTCCGGAGCAAGCTACATGGGAATTTTACTATGACTTGTTGAAGAAATTTCCCGAGTTTCACCCTTGAGGACAAGGGTGATTTTGGAGGAGGGGGTATTGTGACAGCATGTCACTAATTAAATCAAATTTGAATTATTTATGTTTCTGTCCTTTTTTCTTAGGTGCTGTTAGAATTATGAGCTGTTATCTACTATGTTTTTCTGTCATTGTTTTCCTTTGTATAGTTGTCCTTAGTGGATACCAATCTGTTGGGAATTTTGTAACATTCTGCCTATTTAGGGCTAGACAGAGCAAGGAGAAAACATATCCATATTAAATAAAAATCAACTATCTTCTCATATTATTCTCTATATGTGTTCCTTAACCTTGATACTTCGGTTTTGTATTTATTAATCTACAATTCCCAGTTTAAGGTTGTGATTGTTACCGGATTCATTCCCTAACATCCAAAATACTTTATCATATACATGTGAAAACTATTTAACAAAACAATTTTCTCAAATCCAAACTAGATCTGATACTTATCTTTTCATGCTTCTTATGATGTTGTTGTTGTTGTTGTTTTTGCATGTATAAAATTGAGAAGAAATTTGAACCCATATAATTTAATAGATGCAAAGGAATTATTGTCCAAATATTCTGGTACGGTGGTCAACAGAAAATATAACCCAATCAAGATAAAAACAATTGGGTTTTATAGCAAGTGATGGGGCTGGTCAAGATGGAAAAAGGCACATCTCAAATTTACTAATTTTCAAGATTGCTCATTTGGTAAATATAATTTGATAGAAAGATAGAGGAGGATGAGAACATCAATAATATGTATTTTGTTTGGAAAAAGGAGTGGCAGCGGCTAGGGTTTCTGAATGGGGGTGGAGAAGACTCTTGAAGAAGAGAGAGAAATAGAAGCTGTTATTGGGCCGAAATTCAAAGAAGCCCGTGCTCTTTTTTTACTCATTAAAAACAAGAAAATTGCTTTATACACTTCAACTATGTCTAAAACACACCAGTATATTACCTTTTTACCCCGACAGCAGTTAACTGCCGCCGCATCATCCCATCGGCACGTAAGTGCCGCCGCGTATTTGAATCCATCGGCAGTTAGTTGCCGATCTGTTCTTTGACAGGACTGTTTACAGCAACCTACACCTACATTATTCCATCAACTCTTTTCCAACTCCCTCTCCAATCTAAACCCCAAATCCAATTTTTTTTCTACCCAAATCTTGTCCAAAATCATTGCAGAAGCAATCCTAGAAGGTTACAACACACTTTTGACGTCAAGAAACAGGTAATGCATCATTTAATCCATTTTTTTTTGCTGATTTTTCTGTAAATATACGTGAAAACCTGACATGAGGCTAGCAGCAGTTAAGTGCCGCTGTATGGGGCCATCGGCAACTAACTGCCGATGCAGTGGCAACTAGGTGCCGATGGGAAACTTCAAAAAAACAGGCTTACTGCCTATTTTTTTTTATGTTTTTTTGGTTTTTTTTTTAACTTTTTTTAGGTTTAATTCATTTTATATTGATGTTATTGCAATTGTAAGTTATTTATTCATAGTTATTTGTTGTTTATTTATAGTTATGGATGAAAATGCGGATGATGATCCGGTCGAGACAAAACCTATTTTTGTCGATAATTCCGGAAATGTCATACCGCCTAAGGTTGAAGCTTCATTATATGTTGACTCCGGTGTTGTCCCTCTTGAGGCCAACGAAGTTGACACGGCTCATTTTTTTTCAAGCGAAATTAAATGGAAAGATATAGATGACTTGCTTAATTGGGTACGTCGTCAAGCAAATAAGGCGGGATTTACAATTGTTATACGTAGATCCAATTTGATCAATCTAATGTTGCAACTAATTTGTGAAAGGAGTGGCGACCACAAAGTGCCGAAAAAAGATTGAAGCATGAGGCATCGGGTTCAAGAAAATGTGGGTGTAAGTTCATGGTTTGTGGATATCTTAGTAGGGAAACAAATGATTGGAGATTGAACATTCTTAACAGAGTTCACAACCATGAGATGGAGCCAAGTTTAGAAGGACACATGTTTGCGGGTAGATTAAGAGAGGATGACAAGAAGATTGTACGTGACTTGACCAAGAGTTTGGTGCCACCAAAAAATACTTTGATAAATTTGAAGACAAAAAGACAAGATTGCATGACAAATATCAAGCAAGTTGATAAGTGGCAAGAAATGAATAAATTCATGTCTTTTACAAGGCTTTTTAGTTACTTGTTTTGCAAGTTATCTTAGGAAAAGTATGGAATTTATGAATAAATGCCAATTATACTTTGTATGCCTTATTCTTCCCCATTTGTGTAGGAAAAAGCAAGCCAGGACTTGAAAATAGCAAGAAATCAATTAGAGAAGAATGAAGAATCTTGCCCAGCGAGCGCTTGGCGAGTGAATGGCGAGTAGAGGCAGGGATTTTTAGGAGTTTTCAAAGTATACACTCGCCTGGCGAGTGGTTGACGAGTACTTGGCGAGTTCAGGCAGGGATTTTCAGGAGCAGGGGAAGCTTGATTTCGCTCAGCGAAATATTGGTCGCCCAGCGAGATCCTCAAGGCGGTTTAATGCTATGGAAGACGTGGCAGAAAGCCACTGGCCAGAAAGTTAAACTCGCCGAGCGAAATTAATCTCGCTGAGCGAGATGTCACTTATAAGTTTTAGTATTTAAGCTTTGTTTCAGCTTTTAGGTTAACAACTTCTGATATTATTAAGCATTTATTAAGAACATATTTTAGAGTTTTATTACCAGAGAATAGAGCAAAAAGAGGTGCACTTCAAAGGACAAAAGGGATCAAGATTAGATCACCTAAGGGTTTTTGAGAAATCAAAACTTAGCATTGATCTTCATCTTTTCTCCAGCTTTTGTATTGTTGACATGAAAATTGTTGGGTTTTTGTAGATTGGCTACATTTTGCAAAAACATCTACTAGCCAGATGCTGGAGCAGATGCGGTAGCATATGGAACAGCATTACGTGACTTGTGCTTTTCGCGCCAGCTAGCGCTTTATATTTGTGTACGCAATCTTCCAAAGATTTGCCTGAAGATTTATTTTCCTCTAGCTTGCTGATCAAGGCGCGTGTATCTGATTGAAGATTTGCTTGAAGTTTTATTTGCCTTTGTCGCGTCGAATTTCGGATGTCAAGCTATTGACTAGCATTGAATCACTAAATTTAAATCACGACTGAACTTTTAATTTTTCGGGGAAAAAGGAAAAAAGTTCGAAATTACCTTAAAAAAGATTTTAGGTTCGAAAGTCGATTATGCGAGGGGAAGGTATTAGCACCCCTCACATCCGTTGTACTCAACGGGAACCTCTTAGTTGGCTTAGGCTAAAAATGTTTTTTGACGTTTTGCTTGCACGCTTAATCATATATATATATATATATAGGAAAAAGAAAATATAATGTGAGGTGAAGAAAGAGATAAAAACAAATGAAAGAGAAAAAAGAAAAAAAGATTTTTATTAACGGGCTTGACAAGATGTCGATCTTGCTCCTACGTATCTCCCGGTAGTCGGAGAATTCAAAGCGTACGTAGTTCTTAAAAAAGTTTGAAAACGCACAAAGGCGTAAAAGCTTTAAATGATGAAGGAGACAAGCGCACATTAAGGCGATAAACTCGCACAAGGCGTAAAAAGACGAACGCACATTAAGGCGATAAACTCGCACAAGGCGTAAAAAGACGAACGCACATTAAGGCGATAAACTCGCACAAGGCGTAAAAAGACGAACGCACACTAAGGCGATAAACTCGCACAAGGCGTAAAGGGTTGAAAATAAACGCGCAAAGGCGTAAAACATTTAAAAGATAAAAGGACAGACTCGCAATAAGGTGATGGTATCCGTTGGAAAACGCACAAAGGCGTAAAATGTTTGAATTGACCACGGGGGCCAAGAAAAGTTTAAAATGGTCACGGGGGACCAAGAAAAGTTGGATTGGTCCCGAGGGACCAAGAAAGGTTCAAATTGGTCGCGAAGGACCAAGAAAGGTTCAATTTGGTCGCGAGGGACCAAGAAAGGTTCAAATTTGGTCGCGAGGGACCAAGAAAGGTTCAATTTGGTCGCGAGGGACCAAGAAATGTTAAAATTGGTCGTGAGGGACCAAGAAATGTTAAAATTGGTCGCGAGGGACCAAGAAAGGTTAAAGTGCGTTGGACGCGTTGAAAATAGAATGACGATTGTCCGAGCAACGAGACATACGTCAAGCATTCGTACAACCGGGGAAAGGAGAGACATACGTCAAACCACCCTTTTTCATTCATGTTTTGTTTGAACTTGAGAAAACGTATTTTTTGGGGAAGCTAGAAAAGAATGACGATCGTCTAAGCATCGAGACATACGTCAAGTGTTCATCCGATCGGGGAAAGGAGAGACATACGTCAAACCACCCTTTTTCATTCAAACTTTGTTTGAATTTTAAGGAAAAAAGTATAAACGGTCAAAACGCTCGTTTTTAGAACTCAAATGAAAAAGAAAAGAAATTGTTCAAATTAGTTGTTGCAACCAAAATGAACAAGCTTGTTGTTTATTGAAACAAGAAAGAAAATGTTTTTTGTTGTTTTCGTTGATTTTTGTTTGGTTGGTTTGGAAGGACAAGGTCCTTTGCCTACATACCCAAATGAGATCAAAACCGATGTAGTTCGGGATTTAACGAGAGATTTGTTATGTTGATTTTAAAGCTTGAAAATGTTTGTGAAAAATAAAATGAGCCAAAGTGGCGAGTGAATGAAGTTTGATTGATTTTAATTGCAAAAATAAAGTCTAATATGATTAAGATTGATTGAAGTTTGATTAAAGTAAAATTGCTTGGTTTGAAATCCAAGGCTTTGTTAATGAAGAATATTTTTGATGAAGTTTTTGAATATTTGAAATGTTTTTGGTTTTTTTATGATTTTTTCCTTGGAGTAAAAAAGAAAATAAGTGCGATAAAAAAACTAAACGCGAGAGAATAAAACGATTGTTGGATTAAAATGAAAGAGTTTTTTTTTTTGGATTTAAACTATGAAAAATGAAAAAAAATGCAAAGCATATTTATATATATTTGTTCCTAAATGCATGTATATTCTAATGACATAGAAAAATGCAAAATAAAATGAACAATTAGAAATAAAAAAATAAAATGCATGAGATGATATGATAAGTAAATAAATAAATGAGATGTTAAAAAACAATAAAACAATAAAAGGAAATAATAATAAAAAGAAAAAAAATAAAATTTGCAAAGAAATAAAAGAAATAAAATAGGGGAGTGTAAAAATGAAACTGGGGGGTGCTGGAAGTAAAACATGAATCAGATTAAAAGAAAAAGGCCCAAAATGTATTGGGCCAATCGTAAATTGATCTGGGCCGTCTGATTAATCAGACGGCCCTGATCTGATCACAGGGGAAACAAGCCTGAACCGTATGATTTGAAATCAGCTGGTCTGAGGAGCGAGGGTGCACGCTAACGCGTACACCCACGCACACTGAAACAGGGAGGAGTATATATACTCATCTCCTTCTCATTTCTCTCATTTCTCACATTTTTCCTCTCTCTTCCCCTTCTCTCTAGTCCGCCCCTCTCTCCTTCTCTCATCTCTCTCCCCTTCTTCACCCTCCTTGGCCGCCGGAAAGGTAATCTGGCGTGGTGGCCGCGGGCCTAGGTGGCGGCGCCACCGCGCCGGAGAACAAAAACTCCTCCTTTCTTAAAAAAAACACCCTTTTCCAATATCCTTTCTTCCCCTCGTTTCAAATCCGGGCTTACTTTTCCCAAAATCCTTATAAAAATCCCTAGATCTAGGTTTGAAAAAACAAAAAAATTTACCCTTTTCTCTTGTTTTTTGCGTACGGTTCTGTGCTCTTTTTTTGCTGCTCTTGTGCTAGGTTTGTGACGTGTTTGTTTAGGTGCCGTGTGGGTTTGAGTGGTGGAAATGTTTGAGTTGTGTTTGCGTTATTGTGCGGCTGGGACGTGTGTTGGGTTAGGGCTGGTATGGGTTGCGTTTTGTGTGGGGGTTCGTGAGTTTTTGGGCTGGGACGTGGGGGTGTTGTTGTGTTAGTGTGTTGGGTTGGTTGTGTAGGGCGTGTGGGTGCGTGTTAATGTGTTGGCCGTGGGTTTACTTTGCTGTTGCGTGATGCTGGTGCTGGGTCGTGTGCGTGAGTTTGGGTGTGTAGTGTGTGCTGCGTTTTTGTGTTTGTGTGGGGGTTGAGTTGCTGGCCGTGTGGCTTGCTAGAGGAGGGGGAAAAAACGTGTGTGTTTTGGGTTGTGTTGGTGTTATTGCTGGAAATGTTTGATTCCAAAATTTCTTTTTTTTTCCAAAATTTCTTGTGTTTGAGTCCTGTTAAATAGAGATTTTTGAGCTGCTTCATGACTCTTGCAAGTTGGGTTTTTCTGCAGATTTGGGATAAGATTTTTGAGGATTGGGATGGATTTGTAATGATGAACAATGATGAAAAAAAAACTGGTGAAAGGGGGCGCTGCAGGACTGTGTTGACTGTGTTTGACTTGGACTTTGGACAAAAATGCAAAAATAAAAAATAATAATAATAATAGTAAAATAATAATGATAATAATGAAAAAAAGAAATAAATAAAATGGTAATAATGGTAAATAAAAATTAATGATAATAAAAACTGAAAGTAAAAATAAAACGTAATAAAAATAAATAAATAAACGAGACAAAAATTGACATGAGGTATTTTAAAATACCTCCCTGCCGAAATTTCGTCTGAAACGACGAAAATTCTCGGCCTTTAAAAAAAAAGCGTAAAACGAGACAATAAGTAAAACGAGACGAAAATGGGTCAAAAAATGGGGTATGACAGATGCCCCTATTTAAGTTTCTTCGCTACGGAGATTAAAAAGTGAAATTTTGATTCGACGGGTCGAAGAAACTTAAATACAGAGTACACCATTTTTTGACCACTTTTAGACAGTAAAACATTATGGATGCGATGCCATGTATGCAATGTTTTGAATGCATGTGATGCAAGTATAAATGCAAGACGGCAAAGATGACCTGATAGGGGATAAACAGAGACAAAGGGATACCCGGGTTCGTTAAAGAAACGGGATCCAATTCTATTGGGGATAGTGTTCCACAGGGGAAAAAGGTTAGCCGCTTGGGTTATTGCCGAACTGTTCACTGGGGAGAGTGGGCAATTAACCACGGAAACCAAAAAGGGGTAAAATGTCAGCTGTTCGGATTGTTGCCGAACTGCCGCTGACGACAAGGATTGAATGTAAATGTCAGCTGTTCGGGTTGTTGCCGAACTGCCACTGACGACAAGAAATAAAATGTCAACTGTTCGGGTTGAATTCCGAACTGCCATTGACGACAAGAAAGTAAAACGTCAACTGTCGGTTTGTTCCGACCTGCCATTGACGACAAGGAAATATAAAATGTCAACTGTCGGTTTGAAATCCGACCTGCCATTGACGACAAGAAATAAAAGATGTCAACTGTCGGTTTGTTCCGACCTGCCATTGACGACAATGAAGTATAAAATGTCAACTGTCGGTTTGTTCCGACCTGCCATTGACGACAAGGAAATAAATGTCAACTGTCGGGTTGTTCCGACCTGCCATTGACGACAATGAAGTATAAAATGTCAACTGTCGGTTTGTTCCGACCTGCCATTGACGACAAGGAAATAAATGTCAACTGTCGGGTTGTTTACCGAACTGCCATTGACGACAAGGAAATAAATGTCAACTGTCGGTTTGTTCCGACCTGCCATTGACGACAATGAAGTATAAAATGTCAACTGTCGGTTTGTTCCGACCTGCCATTGACGACAAGGAAATAAATGTCAACTGTCGGGTTGTTCCGACCTGCCATTGACGACAATGAAGTATAAAATGTCAACTGTCGGTTTGTTCCGACCTGCCATTGACGACAAGGAATTAAATGTCAATTGTCGGTTGTTCCGACCTGCCATTGACGACAAGGAATTAAATGTCAACTGTCGGTTGTTCCGACCTGCCATTGACGACAAGGAATTAAATGTCAACTGTCGGTTGTTCCGACCTGCCATTGACGACAAGAAAATAAATGTCAACTGTTCGGGTTATTTACCGAACTGTTCATTGACAACAGTGGGGATACGGCTGACAAGCCGTTCCTTACAGAACTGCCCCTTCAATTGGGGAGAGTGGATGCACAAGCTGTCCATTAAAGAACTTGCCACTTGGCACAACACTGGGGAATATGCACAAGCTGTTCGTTTGAACTGCCACTTGGCATAAAGATATGATGAAAAAGATGCGCAAGCTGTTCATTTGAACTGCCACTTGGCGTAAAAGGGTGACATCACTTGACCAAACGGACTGGGGATGACACTTGGGGAATATTTACTGGTGACCATGATGGGATGCCGAGCAAAGTCGGGCTTTGGTTATGATTTGGTATTTGTGAGTGTGAATGATGACTCACTGGGGAATGCCAACAAAATTGGGCTTTATTTTGTAACATCACTGGAGGATGACATTTGAGGAAAAGAAAATTGCAGATTGTTTGTGATTGATTGGTAAGAAACGTGATGGTTAAAGCAACCATGTACAGGTGATATCGTGGTATGTTGCATGTATGAATGCGTATATGCATGAATGCGTGATTTATATGATTTGTATGATTGTACAAATGTACATATGCATGAATGCATGAATGTATGAATGTACTAATGCAGGACTCTCACTGGGGATGTTGTGTGAAAGATTGGCTCGCACTGGGGATACCCTAAATGTTTTGATTTATTGCATGACCGACAACTTGGTGAAACAAGATTTAGACCGGTAAAATGAGAAGTGGACCGACGTCGCATTGCAAACACTCGGTGATCTTTGATGGCGATGATGTCACAGGGAATACATCCAAAATGTTTGACAGGGTAAAGCCGTAACCGTTGACGAGGAACACATACCTCATGGGGAAATTATTACTTCACTGGGGAATCGTGTTAATCCGCTTGGGAAAAGAACTGGTGATTCCGCCGGGAATGCTTATGTTTTGTTTGGATGCCGAGCGAGGTCGGGCTTTGATTGTATTTGGATGCCGAACAAGGTCGGGCTTTGTTTGTAATGTGGGTGCCGAGCGAGGTCGGGCTTTTATGTATTTGTGCCAATGATGATTGGGCTTTTGGGGTTGAGACTCCACTGAGGGATGCCAATAAAATTGGGCTTTGTTTGTGGTTTCGCTGGGGATCTAAAGATCATTTTGGAAGCATGATCGATATCCAGCCTTAGATGCCAATGGTGGTTGGGCTTTTGTGAGTAGGTGCCAATGACAATTGGGCTTTTGATTGTTTTGGATAAGGGTTGATTTCCTGGGGAGTTTGTTAATCCACCGGGGATTGTGCTAATCCGCCGGGGATTATGATTGAATGCCGAGCGAGGCCGGGCTTTGATTCACTGGGGATATTCCCTTTTGATTTACTGAGGATTTCGCTGGGGAATCCCTTGAAAGAAGTCCGATGTGGGATAAACATATGTCATGTTTAACACTGGGGATAATGATTGGATGTCGAGCAAGGTCGGGCTTTGATTGTAATGTGGGTGCCGAGCGAGGTCGGGCTTTTTGTAATTTGGGTGCCGAGCGAGGTCGGGCTTTTTGTAATGTGGGTGCCGAGCAAGGTCGGGCTTTTATGTTGGATGTCGAGCAAGGTCGGGCTTTTATGATTGATTGCCGAGCGAGGTCGGGCTTTTATGTTGGATGCCGAGCAAGGTCGGGCTTTTATGATTGATTGCCGAGCGAGGTCGGGCTTTTATGTTGGATGCCGAGCAAGGTCGGGCTTTTATGTTGGATGCCGAGCAAGGTCGGGCTTTTTGTGGATGGATGCCGAGCGAGGTCGGGCTTTTTGTAATGTGGGTGCCGAGCGAGGTCGGGCTTTGATTATGTTGTGTGAGTGGGAATGCCAATGAAAATTGGGCTTCACTTGTGATTGTGTTTGTAAGGGCCAATGGAAATTGGGCTTTTTGCAGGAGATTGAGGAATGTCAATGACGACTGGGCCTCTTGTGAGTTGTGAGGGAGTGCCAAGCATGGTTGGGCTTTTTGTGGGAGATTGTGAGGAATGCCAATGACGATTGGGCTTAATGTGAAATTGTAGTTGTGATCGCCAATGACAATTGGGCTTTTGCTTGTGATTAGGTGCCAAACACGGTTGGGCTTTTTGGATGATTGTGTACCGAGCATGGTCGGGATTTGTGAATGGTTGGGCGCCAAGCATGGTTGGGCTTTTTGTGGGTGCCAATGAGAATTGGGCTTTTGTTGGTAATGAGGATTGGTCGGAAATTCCCGAATGCATGATTCCTATGAGATTTGCACATGCAATTTTGATGTTCCCATTAATCCCAGATTGCACTAAAAATTTGAAACAATACCCAACACAAAATTTATCGTACAACTCAAGTTAATAATATGTTTATCAATGAACCAACCTATCACTCATTTAAGTTAAACAAATTGAATATTAATTGTGGGGGTATTGAACACTCATCCGGCAAGTTTGCTAACATTCTGATCGAGTTATGTGTCCATCTAATCATTGTTTCTAAAAGCACGAAAGCATTGATCACAAGGTCTTCGAGGGTTGTAATTTGGCTTGGTTACAAAAGAAATGTCATATGTGGGGAAATTGAATTCAAATGGTCAAGCAAGAGGAACATTTTTTCTAAATTACGCCCTTCCTCCTCTATTCAATCACAACTCTTGGTGATTTACAAATATTTCTCTTTGATCTTGACAATCTTTTGACTTATTGATTTTTTTTCTCTTCTCTTTGAGATTTCTTGATTTATTTTTCTTTCTTCTTTCCTTTTTTTTTGTTGTCAAGATCAAAAATTCACCATTACTTGACTTTCACAACCTCCTTTTTTCTCAACTTAATCAAAGATGATACCCTAATTGAATGTTCCTTTTTTCTTTTGGCAAAGGACAATAATCGTGATGGTTAAGGGTTCAAAAATGAAAGAAAATATCAGAATTCAATAACGATTTAACTATGAACTGAATTTTTTTACAAACTCCGGCAATTTCATTAAGCAATTGAGTTTATGAGAATTGGCTGTCCATAGTTAATGATTCTGATTCATTAGGCTCAAAGGGGTTAACAAATACTCACTCCTCACAGGATGGGCTATTTGTGGTCAAGTGTTTTCACTCATTTTCAAAAAATGCCTTGATCCTATCAATGCTTTCGTACAATCTGAAACAACGCTCAGATTTAACATAACAAAATCGAGTTTAAACAAAAAATGCCGGTCTCCTGCATATATATAATGATTTTGAGGATTCCTCACATTTTGGCTGGTTCTAAATGGTTCACCGAATAAACATATTAAAAACGCAAGTTGCATGATATAACTTTTGTACTAAGTACGTATTCTCCTTTCAAGTTTAATCATGGAAAAAACAGGAAACATGTATCTTAGCTTTGCGCAAATTAATCAAATTCTATCACTACCATGCATTTGTGGTTGAATCATTGGATCAATCCATATGATGTGATTGGTTGCCGATTAAGGTCGGGCTTTGATTGTGGATTGTGCCAATGATGATTGGACTTTGGTTGGAAATTGTATTTGTGAAGTCGCCATTGAAAATTGGACCTTTGTAGGAGATTGAGGAATGCCAATGACGACTGGTTTTTTTTTTGTGAATTGGGGGAAAAGGCCGCAGTAGCCTGGGGGTTGGTAATCTCGGGTTGAGGTACCAAAATCCCTTGAAGAGTAGTGGGAATATGGATGAATTCCCCACCAAAGTTGAACGGCATGCCCCATGTACAAACGGGGGGGATAGTTGCCCCTTGTTATATGTGCGGTTTGCTTTGGGACGTCGAGCCACTTTCCTTAATGGGATGACACGTAGTGTTGCGAATGAAATGCGAACACCGACGACTCACTCCGGATTGTAAGAAATCCTTAGGGTAAAAAAGGGAAAGGAGTTTTGGACTCGAAGATGGACGTATGCATGATAATGAATGATGTATGTAAATGCATGAAATTTTTTTTGTTTTGCTTTACAAGGAAATTAAAAAGTGCAATTAATTTCCTATAAAACAAAGTGATATGCGAAAATTATTTTCATGCATGTAAATGTATGGTATGCATATGTATGTTCAAAATTTCCCCCATCCTCACGTGTAGGTTCTAAAGGTGAGATTTTCTAAAAAGGTCCCTAGAGATCACGGACCCCACATGGAACTATTGTCGTCAATTGCAAATGCTCGCAAGACCTCAATATATTCCAAGTGAAATCTACTCTAGGCGGGGTTTTCGCATCTTCCCTTCAAGGCATACGTCAAGTGGGCCTCCGCTACGCAACCCCATCCTATCTTAATTTTTTTCTCAAAGCTCGGGAATAGAGCCTCACACGTCCGGCATTAACCCGAACAATGTGGAGTAACATCGCTCAAGTAACCCCACAATATATATAACATGGATATAAAGCAAATATGAAACAAATACATATAAAGCAAATGATAAACAAATAAGGATAACAAAGCATAAGCGTGCGAGCAAAATAAAAGCATTCTAGCCTAAAAGCCGACTAAGATAGGCTTGACTTGTTTATGCACAAACAAAGTGTTTTATACCCGTCCCCAGTGAAGTCGCCATTTTTGTAAAAAATGGTGACGAACGCAAAATATAAAGCAATATGGAATACATAAATATAAAGTAAGGGAATAAAAGCATATAAAGACAAAAATAAAAGCATGCAAGCAAAAAGATAAAACATTTAGCTTAAAAGCTAACTAAGATAGGCTCGACTCACTAGTGAGGAAAAAATCCTCGATAATCCCCAGTGAAGTCGCCATTTTTGTCGCGTCGAATTTCGGATGTCAAGCTATTGACTAGCATTGAATCACTAAATTTAAATCACGACTGAACTTTTAATTTTTCGGGGAAAAAGGAAAAAAGTTCGAAATTACCTTAAAAAAGATTTTAGGTTCGAAAGTCGATTATGCGAGGGGAAGGTATTAGCACCCCTCACATCCGTTGTACTCAACGGGAACCTCTTAGTTGGCTTAGGCTAAAAATGTTTTTTGACGTTTTGCTTGCACACTTAATCATATATATATATATATATATAGGAAAAAGAAAATATAATGTGAGGTGAAGAAAGAGATAAAAACAAATGAAAGAGAAAAAAGAAAAAAAGATTTTTATTAACGGGCTTGACGAGATGTCGATCTTGCTCCTACGTATCTCCCGGTAGTCGGAGAATTCAAAGCGTACGTAGTTCTTAAAAAAGTTTGAAAACGCACAAAGGCGTAAAAGCTTTAAATGATGAAGGAGACAAGCGCACATTAAGGCGATAAACTCGCACAAGGCGTAAAAAGACGAACGTACATTAAGGCGATAAACTCGCACAAGGCGTAAAAAGACGAACGCACATTAAGGCGATAAACTCGCACAAGGCGTAAAAAGACGAACGCACAGTAAGGCGATAAACTCGCACAAGGCGTAAAAAGACGAACGCACACTAAGGCGATAAACTCGCACAAGGCGTAAAGGGTTGAAAATAAACGCGCAAAGGCGTAAAACATTTAAAAGATAAAAGGACAGACTCGCAATAAGGTGATGGTATCCGTTGGAAAACGCACAAAGGCGTAAAATGTTTGAATTGACCACGGGGGCCAAGAAAAGTTTAAAATGGTCACGGGGGACCAAGAAAAGTTGGATTGGTCCCGAGGGACCAAGAAAGGTTCAAATTGGTCGCGAAGGACCAAGAAAGGTTCAATTTGGTCGCGAGGGACCAAGAAAGGTTCAAATTTGGTCGCGAGGGACCAAGAAAGGTTCAATTTGGTCGCGAGGGACCAAGAAATGTTAAAATTGGTCGCGAGGGACCAAGAAATGTTAAAATTGGTCGCGAGGGACCAAGAAATGTTAAAATTGGTCGCGAGGGACCAAGAAAGGTTAAAGTGCGTTGGACGCGTTGAAAATAGAATGACGATTGTCCGAGCAACGAGACATACGTCAAGCATTCGTACAACCGGGGAAAGGAGAGACATACGTCAAACCACCCTTTTTCATTCATGTTTTGGTTGAACTTGAGAAAACGTATTTTTTGGGGAAGCTAGAAAAGAATGACGATCGTCTAAGCATCGAGACATACGTCAAGTGTTCATCCGATCGGGGAAAGGAGAGACATACGTCAAACCACCCTTTTTCATTCAAACTTTGTTTGAATTTTAAGGAAAAAAGTATAAACGGTCAAAACGCTCGTTTTTAGAACTCAAATGAAAAAGAAAAGAAATTGTTCAAATTAGTTGTTGCAACCAAAATGAACAAGCTTGTTGTTTATTGAAACAAGAAAGAAAATGTTTTTTGTTGTTTTCGTTGATTTTTGTTTGGTTGGTTTGGAAGGACAAGGTCCTTTGCCTACATACCCAAATGAGATCAAAACCGATGTAGTTCGGGATTTAACGAGAGATTTGTTATGTTGATTTTAAAGCTTGAAAATGTTTGTGAAAAATAAAATGAGCCAAAGTGGCGAGTGAATGAAGTTTGATTGATTTTAATTGCAAAAATAAAGTCTAATATGATTAAGATTGATTGAAGTTTGATTAAAGTAAAATTGCTTGGTTTGAAATCCAAGGCTTTGTTAATGAAGAATATTTTTGATGAAGTTTTTGAATATTTGAAATGTTTTTGGTTTTTTTATGATTTTTTACTTGGAGTAAAAAAGAAAATAAGTGCGATAAAAAAACTAAACGCGAGAGAATAAAACGATTGTTGGATTAAAATGAAAGAGTTTTTTTTTTTTGATTTAAACTATGAAAAATGAAAAAAAATGCAAAGCATATTTATATATATTTGTTCCTAAATGCATGTATATTCTAATGACATAAAAAAATGCAAAATAAAATGAACAATTAGAAATAAAAAAATAAAATGCATGAGATGATATGATAAGTAAATAAATAAATGAGATGTTAAAAAACAATAAAACAATAAAAGGAAATAATAATAAAAAGAAAAAAAATAAAATTTGCAAAGAAATAAAAGAAATAAAATAGGGGAGTGTAAAAATGAAACTGGGGGGTGCTGGAAGTAAAACATGAATCAAATTAAAAGAAAAAGGCCCAAAATGTATTGGGCCAATCGTAAATTGATCTGGGCCGTCTGATTAATCAGACGGCCCTGATCTGATCACAGGGGAAACAAGCCTGAACCGTATGATTTGAAATCAGGTGGTCTGAGGAGCGAGGGTGCACGCTAACGCGTACACCCACGCACACTGAAACAGGGAGGAGTATATATACTCATCTCCTTCTCATTTCTCTCATTTCTCACATTTTTCCTCTCTCTTCCCCTTCTCTATAGTCCGCCCCTCTCTCCTTCTCTCATCTCTCTCCCCTTCTTCACCCTCCTTGGCCGCCGAAAAGGTAATCCGGCGTGGTGGCCGCCGGCCTAGGTGGCGGCGCCACCGCGCCGGAGAACAAAAACTCCTCCTTTCTTAAAAAAAACACCCTTTTCCAATATCCTTTCTTCCCCTCGTTTCAAATCCGGGCTTACTTTTCCCAAAATCCTTATAAAAATCCCTAGATCTAGGTTTGAAAAAACAAAAAAATTTACCCTTTTCTCTTGTTTTTTGCGTACGGTTCTGTGCTCTTTTTTTGCTGCTCTTGTGCTAGGTTTGTGACGTGTTTGTTTAGGTGCCGTGTGGGTTTGAGTGGTGGAAATGTTTGAGTTGTGTTTGCGTTATTGTGCGGCTGGGACGTGTGTTGGGTTAGGGCTGGTATGGGTTGCGTTTTGTGTGGGGGTTCGTGAGTTTTTGGGCTGGGACGTGGGGGTGTTGTTGTGTTAGTGTGTTGGGTTGGTTGTGTAGGGCGTGTGGGTGCGTGTTAGTGTGTTGGCCGTGGGTTTACTTTGCTGTTGCGTGATGCTGGTGCTGGGTCGTGTGCGTGAGTTTGGGTGTGTAGTTTGTGCTGCGTTTTTGTGTTTGTGTGGGGGTTGAGTTGCTGGCCGTGTGGCTTGCTAGAGGAGGGGGAAAAAACGTGTGTGTTTTGGGTTGTGTTGGTGTTATTGCTGGAAATGTTTGATTCCAAAATTTCTTTTTTTTTCCAAAATTTCTTGTGTTTAAGTCCTGTTAAATAGAGATTTTTGAGCTGCTTCATGACTCTTGCAAGTTGGGTTTTTCTGCAGATTTGGGATAAGATTTTTGGGGATTGGGATGGATTTGTAATGATGAACAATGATGAAAAAAAAAACTGGTGAAAGGGGGCGCTGCAGGACTGTGTTGACTGTGTTTGACTTGGACTTTGGACAAAAATGCAAAAATAAAAAATAATAATAATAATAGTAAAATAATAATGATAATAATGAAAAAAAGAAATAAATAAAATGGTAATAATGGTAAATAAAAATTAATGATAATAAAAACTGAAAGTAAAAATAAAACGTAATAAAAATAAATAAATAAACGAGACAAAAATTGACATGAGGTATTTTAAAATACCTCCCTGCCGAAATTTCGTCTGAAACGACGAAAATTCTCGGCCTTTAAAAAAAATGCGAAAAACGAGACAATAAGTAAAACGAGACGAAAATGGGTCAAAAAATGGGGTATGACAGCCTTGCTATATTTTTCCACAAGATATCGTTCTATATTTGGAAGCTTTTTATTATTTCTAGAAGATCTTTTCAGCTGGACCGGACAATGTCCATGCTCTGTGTTGAAGCCCAAACCCGTGCTATCTCAGTACTATATATTCGTGAAGGCAAACCCTAGCAGGGTAACTAAAAACCGTGTGTGTTAGAAAAGCGTGTGTTTAAGGTTTTTAGGGTTTCTTTTGTTAATTGTGAGCCTTGCTTGTATCTCCCTGATTCAAGCTAAGGACTGAGTTTGTTTGAGTTGTAATTGTAAGCTGCTCCTAAGCTTTTAAGTACGGAGTGAGTATGTGTTTTTAAAGTGTGTTCTCTTGGTGTGTTTTGCGTAGTTGATAACAATACTGATTGTGCTGTTGGTAGGAATTGAGACGGGGTCTCATATCTAGGAGTTCCTAGATAGAGTTGCCACTGGTAGGGTCTTGGTGCAAAGTCAAGTAGTGTGTCTGCGTTGGTCTTTTCACTAGAACTATAATAGTGGAATCATTTCTGCTGTGTTCCTTTTATTTTGTGCCTTGTTACGCTGCGTTATTTTAATTGTAGTTCTGAGTAGACACGCGCTCGGACAGTTGTACCAACATTGTGCACAGCATATTTCAGTCAGGTTGCCAGGAATTTCAATTGGCATCAGAGCAGGCACCCTGTTCTGTGTGGGTGAGCTCCAGGGAAAGAATTTTCTGGCTTAATGGATAAAGAAGGAGGACTGGTGAACAGACCACCCCTGTTGGATGGGTCGAACTATGACATTTGGAAATCACGCATGACAGCATTCTTGAAATCTCTAGACAGCAGAGCTTGGAAGGCTGTGATCAAGGCATGGGTCCCTCCTAAAATAAAAGATGCGAATAATGTTGATACTGATGAGTTAAAACCAGAAGAGGAGTGGTCTACAGCAGAAGACACTGCAGCAATTGGAAACTCTAAAGCCCTGAATGCTTTGTTTAATGGTGTAGACAAGAACATGTTCAGGTTGATTAAACAATGTACTGTTGCTAAGGAAGCTTGGGATATCCTAAGAACAGCTCATGAAGGTACTCAAAAGGTCAAGAAGTCAAGGCTACAACTGCTAACAACACAGTTTGAGAATTTGAGAATGAAGGAAGGAGAGAGTGTTCATGACTTTCACATGAATGTGCTAGAATATGCTAACACATTTGAATCCTTGGGAGAAAAGATGTCTGATGAAAAACTGGTAAGTAAAATCCTCAGGTCCCTACCTAAGAAATTTGATATGAAAGTATGTGCTATTGAGGAGGCCCAAGATATTGGAAGTATGAAAGTTGATGAGTTGATTGGATCTCTTCAAACTTTTGAATTGAAGGCTAATGAAAGATCTGAAAAGAAAGACAAGAACATTGCTTTCATCTCCAACACTGATGAAGATGATGTGGAGAGTAATTTA
This sequence comes from Medicago ruthenica, assembly GCA_018208015.1. NCBI lineage: Eukaryota > Viridiplantae > Streptophyta > Magnoliopsida > Fabales > Fabaceae > Medicago > Medicago ruthenica. Next base: position 33,119,508 of record CM031377.1, on the reverse strand, counting down.
GATACTGATGAGAGCATCTCTGAAGCTATTGTGTTGTTGGGCAAACAGTTGAATGAAGTTGTGAAGAGGATGGACAGACGCCCTAGGACAAATGCTTCGGACAACAGTCGCAGCATCTATAAAAATGTCAACAATCAGAGGAAACCTAGAACTGATGACAAAATCAATCAAAGCAAAGGGGTGCAATGTCATGAATGCGAAGGATTTGGTCACATCAGAACTGAGTGTGCAACTTATCTGAAGAAACAAAAGAAGGTGATGACTGTGTCTTGGACTGATGAGGATGAATCAGAAGAAGAACCTGAAACTGCAAAACATGTGAATGCCTTGACTGGAGTGTGCACATCTGACAATGAATCTAGTGATGAAGAGGTAACATATGATGAATTGGCTGATTCCTACAAGGAGCTATATCTCAAAAGTGAGGAAGTTTGTAGAACTTTAGAAAAACAAAAGAGGACCATTGCTCTCTTGCAAGCTGAGAAAGACAAACTTCTAAAAATAAACTCAGATCTCAATGATGAGGTTATCTTACTTTCTTCCAAGATTGACAATATGAACAAGCAACTGCGAATGATGAACAAAGGTACTGATGCTTTAGACGAAATTCTGGAAATAGGACAGAAACCTGGAGATTCTAAAGGGATTGGGTTTGACTACAGATCCTTGCCTCAGCAGGAACAACTACCAGTGAGACAGTTTGTGCCATCTGTTAGTACTTATGATCATATTATGTCAAGACAGATGCCCCAGCATCGGGTGAGACAACATACATCTAGATATAGGCCCAGATCAAAAGGAAGGAATTATGGTTGGGTATGTCACTACTGTGGAAGAAAAGGTCATATCAGACCTTTCTGTTACAAATTATATGGTTACCCAGACAGGACCTATTCACCAAAACCTGATCCCACAGTAAAGGTCACCAAGAAGCAGTGGAAGCAAAAAAATGATAATTTCACAAGCAACACTGTGGATCCTAGAAAGATAGAACCAGAAGCTGATGAGATTGCTCAAATTGCTCATACATCTCTGAGAGTGTCATCCAGAAATGACTGGTACTTTGACAGTGGATGTTCCAGACATATGACTGGTGATAAAAATTACTTAACTGATGTTAAGCCTTATGCTACAAGTTTTGTGACTTTTGGGGATGGAGCCAAAGGAGAAATAAAGGGTGTAGGAAATCTTGTGGAAGAGGGTCTACCCAAACTTGATAAGGTGCTTCTTGTGAAAGGATTAACTGCTAACTTAATTAGTATTATTCAACTGTGCGATCAAGGATTGAAGGTCAACTTTACAAAGAGTGAATGCTTAGTTGCTAACAGTAAAGGTGACATCCTGATGAAAGGTGTTAGATCAAAGGACAATTGCTACTTGTGGGTTTCTCAAGATAAAGCAAAGTTATCTACTTGTCTAATAACCAAAGAAGATGAAGTAAAACTATGGCACCAAAAGCTTGGACATCTGAATCTCAGAAGCATGAAGAAAGCTATTGCTGAAGTAGCCATCAGAGGTTTACCAAAACTCCAAATTCATGAAGGAAATAATGTTATGCCAGATGATGCGATATTTGACTCAGCATCTGACCTACAGGAAGAGAAGAAAGTAGATGAAGCAAGTGGCAAGCAAGATTCTGAAGTAACTAATCCTGAGAAGACTGCTCCCAACAAAGGACCATCTGTCAGAGTTCAGAAAAACCATCCCATAGATCAAGTCATTGGGGATCCTAATCAAGGGATTACAATTAGAAGGAACTATGATGAGGTATCAAATTCCTGCTTTATATCTAAACTTGAACCAAAGAATGTTAAGGAAGCTCTAACTGATGAGTTCTGGATAAATGCTATGCAAGAAGAATTAACTCAGTTCAAGAGAAGTAATGTGTGGGACTTAGTTCCTAGACCAGATAATGTGAATGTCATAGGTACCAAGTGGGTTTATAAAACCAAGTCTGATGAAAATGGTACTATCACTAGAAACAAAGCTAGACTGGTTGCACAAGGATATTCTCAAATTGAAGGTGTAGACTTTGATGAGACTTTTGCTCCTGTAGCTAGGTTGGAATCTATTAGATTGTTACTTGGGATTGCATGCATACTAAAATTCAAGCTGTATCAGATGGATGTCAAGAGTGCCTTTCTCAATGGGTACTTAAATGAAGAGGTCTATGTGGAACAGCCTAAAGGTTTCATTGATCCAAGTTTTCCAAACCATGTTTACAAATTGAAGAAAGCTCTATATGGCCTGAAGCAAGCCCCTAGAGCTTGGTATGAGAGACTTGCTGAGTTTCTAATTAACCATGGCTATAGGAAGGGAGGAAATGACAAGACCTTGTTTGTGAAAGATGAAAATGGACAGCTGATGATTGCTCAAATATATGTTGATGACATAGTCTTTGGAGGAATGTCTGACCAGATGATAGAGCATTTTGTTCAGCAAATGCAATCTGAATTTGAGATGAGTCTTGTAGGTGAGTTGAAATTCTTTCTTGGTCTTCAAGTGAAACAGATGGAAGATACTATATTTATCTCTCAAAGTAAGTATGCTAAAAATATAGTCAAGAAATTTGGGATGGAAAATGCTGCTCATAAAAGAACCCCTGCTCCCACACATGTGAAATTATCAAAGGATGAGAAAGGTGTGGATGTTGATCAAAGCATGTATAGGAGTATGATAGGAAGTCTTCTATATCTTACAGCAAGTAGGCCAGATATCACATTTGCAGTTGGAGTGTGTGCCAGGTACCAAGCTGAACCAAAAATTAGCCATCTGACTCAGGTAAAGAGAATTCTGAAGTATGTGAATGGTACCAGTGACTATGGTATGTTGTATTCTCATGGGGAAAGCACTGTGTTGTTTGGATATTGTGATGCTGACTGGGCTGGAAGTGCAGATGATAGAAAGAGTACTTCTGGTGGATGTTTCTTTCTAGGTAACAATTTTATATCCTGGTTCAGTAAGAAGCAAAATTGCGTTTCCTTGTCTACAGCTGAAGCTGAGTACATAGCAGCTGGTAGCAGTTGTTCTCAATTGTTGTGGATGAGACAGATGCTGAGTGAATACAATGTCAAGACAGATGCTATGACATTATATTGTGATAATCTGAGTGCAATTAATATCTCCAAAAATCCTATACAACACAGCAGGACTAAACACATTGACATTAGACATCATTTTATTAGGGATCTGGTTGAAGAAAAAATTGTTACTCTTGAGCATGTTGCAACTGAAGAGCAATTAGCAGATATTTTTACCAAAGCTCTTGATGCTAACCAATTTGAAAAATTAAGACGGAAGTTAGGAATATGTTTATTTGAGGAATTGTAGCAATTAATTTATTTGAGGCGTGCAGCTATTATTTTCTCCCTCCTCAACTGCTTGATGCACGTCATTCATGGAGAGACTCAGGATGTTGTGAATAATGCTGAGACTGACAATTTAGACCAAGCTGATACTGTTGCTGTTACGGATGTTGTGCCTGAAGAAAGACCGCAGGAAAAGACTGATGCTATTGGTGTTGCTCGCAGGACTAGGAGCAAATCTGACAAGACTGTTGCTACTGTTAGTGAAGGTCAGAAAGAAAGTAAGAAGAAAACTACTACTGCTGGGAAGAAGCCCATGTATGGTCCTCCCAAGGCTGGGAGCAAGAAGGTGGCTCAAAGTGATCACAAGAAGAAGAGCCTCAAAAGAAAAGACCCCCCCTCTAGTGATTCTGAGTTTGAAGTTGCTGAGCTTGAAGCTGCCACATCTGGTGGAGCTTCCAGAAAAACAATGAAGGGTATGAAGATACCTCTAACTATCCCTCCAGCCCCTCTTGATAATGTTTCTTTTCATTTGGAAAATGGGTCTTCTAGGTGGAAGTTTATATACCACAGAAGACTTGGTCTTGAAAGAAATCTTAAGGACGAAGTTTTCAAGTGTAAAAAGCTGGTTGATGTGTTGGAATATGCTGGACTGATAAAGACTGTGAGAAATCTGGGTCCATGTTATGATAAGCTGGTCAGGGAATTTTTGGTGAATGTTTCTGATGAGTGTGATGACACAAGAAACCCTGAGTATAGGAAGGTTTTTGTTCGTGGTAAGTGTGTCAACTTTTCTCCTATGGTGGTCAACGCATACCTTGAGAGATCTGCTGAGGAGACCCCTGAGCTTGAGGTCACTGAGGACACCATCTGCAAGGCAATCACTGATAACAAGATTAAGCATTGGCCAAAGCATTTGTCTTCTGCTCAACTGTCTCCTATGTATGCTGTTTTGAATAGGATCTGTGCTCAAAATTGGACTCCAACCACTCACTCAAATTCTGTTGCTTCTGGGTTGGCTAAGTTCATTTATGCTGTGGGGACCAAGTCTCCCTTTGATTAGGGAGCCTACATCTATTATCAAGTTTTGGAGCATGCTAAATCCTTTGCTATTAAGTTTCCAATTGCTTTTCCTACCCTTCTGTGTGGTATTATTCTTCAGCAACACCCAGACATTTTGATCAGTACTGATGAGCCCTGCAAGAGGCCTAGTCCTATGGCTTTGGATTGCAGTTTGCTGTCTGAGACACATGATGCTGATGTAGCTGGTACTTCTGTCCGGACATCTGGTGTGCTCTCCAGAAAGCAAATGATTGCTGATCTTACTGAGACAAGTGTGGCTCTAGGAGCTAGGAAGGTGAAGATTGACAGGATCATTGCAGCTTTGAAGGTTGAAGCTGATGCTGAGGGTGAGCAGGATGAGGAAGAAGGAGGAAATATGCCTGTTGCTTCTGCTGGTGCCACTGAGGATGACTCTGATGATTCTGATGATTTCTGATTTTGTTGATTTGTTCTGAACTCTTTTGTTGTACTTCTTTTGCTTTTGTTGGTGACTGGGCTATGCCCTGAATTATGCACCTTGTGTGCTTCTGGTCTGTAATATGCACTCTCTATGGTTTCTATGCACTTTCTATGAGTATGCACTATCTGTTATTTGTCAGAATTTATGGCTAAAAAGGGGGAGTAGATGCAATGCATGTGCATGTGTGTAGCTTATAGCTTATACTATCTTGGCTGGTTGTGTGCATGATTATGTATGGTTACATGTGTTGAGGGGGAGTGCTGTATATGTTGAGGGGGAGTACTGGTACATGTTTTGAGGGGGAGCTGCTAAGTTTTTTTTGGTGTGTGGAAATTTATTTTTTCCCTTATCTATGTGAATCCACTATATGAGAGTTTATTTCTCTCTAGTTGTTCCTATGAGGCTAGATGTTTGTGTTATCTGGTGCATGCCTCTGATACTACTTGCAAGTTATCTTTGTCCAAATTGCTCCCTTGGAAGTAATCTCATTATATGCTACGATATTTTCTTTCCTTGTTGTGTGCCTATGTTGACGTGAAGGAAACTTATCTGTGTATCTCCCAAGGAACTGGCTCTAGAGTGTTTTAGCCAAAATTGTGCCAAAGGGGGAGATTGTTGGGTTTTTGTAGATTGGCTACATTTTGCAAAAACATCTACTAGCCAGATGCTGGAGCAGATGCGGTAGCATATGGAACAGCATTACGTGACTTGTGCTTTTCGCGCCAGCTAGCGCTTTATATTTGTGTACGCAATCTTCCAAAGATTTGCCTGAAGATTTATTTTCCTCTAGCTTGCTGATCAAGGCGCGTGTATCTGATTGAAGATTTGCTTGAAGTTTTATTTGCCTTGCTATATTTTTCCACAAGATATCGTTCTATATTTGGAAGCTTTTTATTATTTCTAGAAGATCTTTTCAGCTGGACCGGACAATGTCCATGCTCTGTGTTGAAGCCCAAACCCGTGCTATCTCAGTACTATATATTCGTGAAGGCAAACCCTAGCAGGGTAACTAAAAACCGTGTGTGTTAGAAAAGCGTGTGTTTAAGGTTTTTAGGGTTTCTTTTGTTAATTGTGAGCCTTGCTTGTATCTCCCTGATTCAAGCTAAGGACTGAGTTTGTTTGAGTTGTAATTGTAAGCTGCTCCTAAGCTTTTAAGTACGGAGTGAGTATGTGTTTTTAGAGTGTGTTCTCTTGGTGTGTTTTGCGTAGTTGATAACAATACTGATTGTGCTGTTGGTAGGAATTGAGACGGGGTCTCATATCTAGGAGTTCCTAGATAGAGTTGCCACTGGTAGGGTCTTGGTGCAAAGTCAAGTAGTGTGTCTGCGTTGGTCTTTTCACTAGAACTATAATAGTGGAATCATTCCTGGATTGGTATCCCCCAGAGTAGGAGAGTTGCTCCGAACTGGGTTAACAAACTCACTGTGTACTTTATATTTCTGCTGTGTTCCTTTTATTTTGTGCCTTGTTACGCTGCGTTATTTTAATTGTAGTTCTGTGTAGACACGCACTCGGACAGTTGTGCCAACATTGTGCACAACATATTTCAGTCAGGTTGCCAGGAATTTCAAAAATGATCAACTAAATCTCCTTTGTTGGGATTAGAGGTAATGAATCAAGCAAGATGTAATCTTTTGATCATGTTAATATATGATTCTAGTGTTTTATATCATATTGAAATTTATTCTTGTTATTCAATCTTATGTATGATTTAGTGTTATTGAAAAATACATTTAAATCTAGGGTTAGGATAATTTTCTATTAAAACAAGTGTTCTAGACATAGAATTATGTTTTGATAATCACTTAAAGCATCAAGACTTAATGCTATTGGATCGTTTAATAGATTGAGAAATCATCGATTAAACGATACGATCGATCTCACAACTTTATTTGGACACGAATGATGTTGTCGAGTGATGTGTGATAATATCGTTAATAAGTGAGTAAAACTAGAATCCATATATAAATGATCATTAGAACATTATTGATGCTTGATTTATGAACTTTGATTCCGACACTTTTATGCCCTATTACTCGTCGTATTTATTTATATTTTAAAGTCGAATAGGTTTTAGTAAACAAATGATAAAACCCTAACTTAAAATGATAATCGATGTTGAATGGTTTAAGGTATCGCGCAAATCCCTGTGGAGACGATCCTAATATACTCACGTGTAGATAGGAAAATATAATGTGAGAATGAGCTTGCATCAAAATGGCGCCGTTGCCGGGGATTGTAGCGTTTAGATATCATAAACATCGCAGCTAAAATTATTGTGTTAAGCAATTTTGTAGAAAATTCTTTTATGTATATAACTATAATTTTTTATCCATCTTGTTGCTAATTTATGTGGTCAGATCGTTGAACTCCGTTTATGCGAGGTAAGACGCCAGAAGATTAACTGCTTTTTGATTCAGAAATCGAAAGAACTGCTAGGAGAAATAATAGCAGAAACCAGAAGAAAAGGCAGCTAGCTAAGAAGAGGCAACAAGAAGGAACCTCTATTTCTATTCCTTCACAAGTTTCAATCCAAGAAACACCTATGGCCGGAGAAGGAGAAGGACCCGGAGGCAGTGGGCAAAGAGTGCTGCCATGTCATAATAGCCCTCGACGCCTTGCTCAACTAGGGAATGCTTCAAGGGCTACTAAACAAACGGAGATGAAGACTGGGATTCTCCAGATTTTATATGCTAACCCTTTCTCAGGTTTAGATCATGAAGACCCATTTCAACATCTAACAAAGTTCTATGAAATTACTGGTACTTTGGGAGCAACGAAAAATGAGGAAGAAGCCATATTCATGAGAATGTTTCCTCATTCATTGATTGGAAAAGCAAAAGAATGGTACTTGGACCAACCACCAGCAGTTATGACTAATTGGAATACTCTTGAGGAGAAATTCCTTGAAAGATTCTTTCCGCAAAATAGATTTATGGAGGCCAACACTACCATTGCCGTCTTTTCTCAAGGAGCAAGTGAGACACTTTGTGAAGCTTGGGAGCGATTCAAGTCAATGTTACGGAGATGTCCAAACCATGGTTTTGATGATCTTACTCAGATTCGTCTTTTCCGCAATGGAATGCAACAACAATCGAAGCTTTTACTTGACGCAGCCGCGGGTGGATCATTGATGGCAAAGAGTGCTGAAGATGCAGTAGCAATTATTGAGAAGATGGCACTCAATGATCATCAAGCTCAACACAACAGAAATCCAGGACAAAGAAAAGCTGGTATTCTGGACTTGGGAACAAATGATGCCATTCTGGCACAAAACAAGCTGTTGACTCAACAAGTGGAGGAACTCACCAGAAAGATGGCTAACCTTCCACAACAACTGAAAGAGATGCAGAATGAACAAAGAAGGCATCAACAAGTTGCATCTTGTGAGCTTTGTTCAGGCGATTATCCCACAAATTTTTGTCCACCACCAACAGAAGAAGTAAGTTATGTCGGTAATCAACAAAGACCGAATCAGTATCAAGGACAATATTCAGGCCATAACAACAATTTCCAAAGAGGAAACAACCCAAATTATGGCCAACCATGGAGACAAGATGCTGGTCCGTCCAACCGACAACCTTACAACAATTTCAATCAATATCCGCCACAACAAAACCGTTCTCAAAGTACCGACGAAACATTGAACTAATTCATGCAAATGTTCATGGCAAATCAGAAGAACACTGATGCTTCCATTAAAAATCTTGAAACTCAAGTCGGTCAAATGGCTCAACAACTAGCACAAGCCACTCAACAAGGAGGAACCTTTACCGCCAACACACAACCCAATCCAAAAGAACATGCATCAAAATGACAATCAATTCATTTTGATGCAATAGAACTTGCATCAAAAGAACATTGCAAGGCAATGACAACAAGAATTGGTAAGGTGATTGGTAGGGGAGTAGGAGATAATCTTGAAGTGGAGAGGAAGGTTGTTGAAGACCATGAGGAAGAGATTGAAGAAGGAATTGAGAAGGAAATAGAGGAAGAAAATAAAGAGGAATTAGTTGAAAATAATAAGGAGTTAGTTGAAAATGATAACTATGAGAAGATGAAAGATGTGGTGAAGGAGAAGGGCAAGAAACAAGAAATTGTAAAGAATACACCAGCTCAACATTTGCCATATCCAACTACTCCAGCAAAGAAAGACAAAGAGAGGCAATATGCAAGGTTCCTAGATATCTTCAAAAGATTGCAAATCAATATACCATTCTTGGAAGCCTTGGAGCAAATGCCTACTTATGCCAAATTTATGAAAGAAATTTTGTCCAAGAAAAGGAGGTACAATGATGAGGAGACAATTCAGCTTGATGCGAATTGTAGTGCCATCATCCAAAGAACATTGCCAAGGAAGGAGAAAGATCCGGGGAAAGTTACATTACCGGTATCTATAGGCAATGTGAATGTCGGTAAAGCACTAATTGATCTTGATTCAAGTATCAACCTAATCCCTCTCTCTGTTGTCAAAAGAATTGGTGATTTGGTTGTGAAACATACAAATTTGACGTTGCAACTAGCCGACAAATCTGTCACACGTCCGTTGGGAATAGCTGAAGATGTCTTGGTAAAAGTAGATAAATTCCTATTTCCCATTGACTTTGTGGTGATGGATATTCCGGAGGATGATGATGTGTCACTTATTCTTGGAAGAACATTTATGCAAATGGTAAGAATGATGATTGATCTTGACGGAGGTTTAGTGAAAGTCCGTGTGGACGATGAAGAAGTCAATTTCAACATTAATGAAGCTATGAAGCACCCTCGTGATAAAGGTGCATGTTTCAAGATGGATGCAACTGATGAAATAATTGTTGATACAAGAAAACAGCTGCATAAACTGGCACCTCTTGAAAGAGTTTTGACGGATGCACTAAATATCATAGGCGAGGAAGAGGAAAAAGAAATTGAAGAGTGTTTGAAGGAGCTGGATTCATTGAAGGAAATTCCTCCTCACAAAGCAAAAATTGAGGAACTAAAGAATGAATCCAATGTTCAAGAGATGAAGCCGGAGATGAAAATGTTACCATCGCACTTGAAGTATGTTTTCCTTGAAGAAGAGGGTAATAAACCGGTTATCATAAGTAGCTCCTTATCAAGCAAAGAAGAAGCCAAATTGGTGGATATTCATGAGTCCAATAAAGAAGCGATAGGGTGGACACTATCCGACTTGAAAGGGATAAGTCCATCTTATTGTATGCACAAGATCATGATGGAGGAAGATTATAAGCCGGTAGCGCAACCTCAACGCCGGTTAACCCCAAACATGAAGGAAGTAGTCCGGAAAGAAGTTGTCAAACTACTTGAAGCCGACATGATTTATCCGATCTCGGATAGTACTTGGGTTAGCCCGGTTCAAGTGGTTCCTAAGAAAGGAGGTATGACGGTGATCAAGAATGAGAAAAATGAGCTCATTCCAACAAGAACCGTCACCGGTTGGAGGATGTGCATTGATTACCGGAGACTCAATAAAGCTACAAGAAAAGACCATTTTCCTCTACCATTCATGGATCAAATGCTAGAAAGACTGTCCGGTCAAGCTTATTATTGTTTCCTTGATGGCTATTCGGGCTATAATCAAATTTCGGTGAATCCAGAAGATCATGAGAAGACAGATTTCACATGTCCATTTGGAGTTTTTGCATATCGACGCATGTCGTTTGGGTTATGTAATGCTCCAGCAACATTTCAACGATGCATGCAAGCGATTTTTGCTGATTTGATTGAGAAAAGCATAGAAGTGTTTATGGATGATTTTTCTGTCTTCGGTTCATCCTTTGATTTATGCTTGAAGAATCTTGACACGGTACTGAAGCGGTGCAAGGAAACTAACTTGGTACTCAACTGGGAGAAATGTCATTTCATGGTTACCGAGGGGATTGTACTTGGTCACAAGATTTCTTCAAAGGGTATTGAAGTTGACAAAGCAAAAGTTGATGTGATAAGTAAACTTCCACCCCCAATCAATGTCAAAGGCATCCAAAGTTTTCTTGGCCACGCCGGATTCTATCGGAGGTTTATCAAGGACTTCTCAAAGATCGCAAAACCATTGAGCAATTTGCTCAGCAAAGATAAGCCCTTTGAATTTGATGATGATTGTATGAATGCTTTTGAATGCTTGAAAGAGAATTTGACCTCCGCACCCATAATCACCGCACCGAATTGGAATTTTGATTTTGAACTCATGTGCGATGCGAGTGATTATGCGGTTGGCGCGGTGTTAGGTCAACGCAAAAACAAAATTTTTCATGCTATACACTACGCAAGTAAAGTTTTAAATGATGCTCAAATCAATTATGCTAATCACCAAACCCGACTCCAAACCGAGACTCATCCGATGGATGCTGTTGCTTCAAGAGTTTGATTTGGAGATTAAAGACAAAAAGGGGACTGAGAACCTTGTGGCTGATCATCTTTCAAGGTTGGTGAACAATGAGGTGACTAAGAACGAGAAAGAAATTCTTGAAGAGTTTCTGGATGAGAAGTTGCTAATGGTGCAAGAAAGACCATGGTTTGCTGACATGGCAAATTATAAAGCAACGGGGTTCATACCGGAGGATTTCACATGGCAAATGAAGAAGAAGTTGATTAGAGACTCTACTCATTTTGTATGGGATGACCCATATCCTTTCAAGATAGGAGCTGACCACCTTTTACGAAGATGTGTTGCTAGAGAGGAAGCCAAAGACATCATGTGGCATTGTCACAATTCGCCATATGGTGGGCATTTCAATGGTGAAAGAACTGCAGCAAAGGTTCTTCAAGCAGGCTTTTATTGGCTCACTCTATTCAAAGACGCATATCAACATGTTAAGAGTTGTGAGAGTTGCCAGAAAACTGGAGGAATTTCAAAAAGAAATGAAATGCCTCTGCAAAGCATCCTTGAAGTTGAAGTTTTTGACTGTTGGGGTATTGACTTTGTTGGGCCATTTCCATCCTCCTTGTCCAATGAATATATTTTGGTAGCTGTTGATTATGTGTCTAAGTGGGTAGAGGCAATCGCATCCCCAAAAGCTGATAGCAAAACAGTGGTCAAATTTCTCAAGAGAAATATCTTCTCTCGTTTTGGAACTCCTAGGGTGCTCATAAGTGATGGTGGTTCACACTTTTGCAATACACAATTAGGCAAAGCACTTGAGCACTATGGAGTTAAACACAAGGTCGCTTCACCATACCATCCACAATCCAACGGTCAAGCCGAGGTGTCCAACCGTGAAATCAAAAGGATCCTTGAGAAGACCGTATCATCATCAAGGAAGGATTCGTCAATGAAACTTGATGAAGCATTGTGGGCCTATAGGACCGCATACAAAGCTCCTACAGGTTTCACACCATTTCAGTTGGTGTATGGGAAAGCGTGCCACTTGCCGGTAGAGTTAGAGCATAAAGCGTTTTGGGCGCTAAAATTTTTAAACTTTGACCAAGAGCAAGCGGGGGAGAAGAGAAAGCTCCAAATGAATGAACTCGAAGAAATGAGAGACCAAGCATATCAATCATCCAAGCTCTATAAAGAAAAGGTCAAGAGGTATCATGACAAGAAGATCATGAAGAGGCATTTCAGGCCCGGTCAAATGGTTTTGCTGTTTAATGCAAGATTGAAGCTATTTCCGGGTAAATTAAAATCAAAGTGGTCCGACCCTTTCATGATTAAGGAAGTCAGGCCTTATGGAGCGGTGGAGCTGGAAGATCCTATCACCAAAGCAACTTGGACAGTGAATGGACATCGATTGAAACCATACTTTGGCGATGAAGTTGTTCGGCACACGACAACAATTTCACTCATTGATTCATAATCAAACATGAAACAGGCGTCGATCTAATGACGTTAAACAAGAGCTTGTTGGGAGGCACCCCAATTTTGTAAGTGTTTTATTGCTTTGCATTTTAGATTAGGTCACATTGCACTCAAAAACATAAACTAGTACAGAAACCAGAACAACAAAATTTTACCTGTCATAACTCGCTAGGCGAGAAAAATCTCGCTGAGCGAAAATTACAGGTCAGTTTGACCAGGTTTGACCAGATTAGCTCGCTTAGCGAAAAAAATCTCGCTCAGCGAGATTGTTTAATCTGACAGTTACGATTTCCCAAGCCATTAACCCCTCTTAACTCCCATTAATGCCTCTCAACTGCCCCCTAACCACTCATTATCCTCCAAAAAAATTGGTTCTCTTCATTTCTCTTCACTTTTCACCTTTTCAACCAAAATTCTTCCATTTTTCTCTCAAAAAGCCAAACCCAAACACATCCAAGTCAAGATTAAGCACTCTCACTGCATACCATCTCTTCATCTAGCATTAAATCAACAGGTTTGAGTTTCTTTTCTTGCTTTATTTAAAAATTCGAAAATGGGTTTAGTTTTTGGATTTAATAGAATAACTGTTAACTTTGTGTGATAATAGTGTTTAGGTTGCTGGTTAGATTTGAATTTGAGCATGCTAGAAATGAACTAGAATAACAACAAGATTGCCATGAAAAATCAGATTTTCAATCACTTTTTGAGTTAACCCATTTTTGTAAATTTGAAATAAACATGGGTTTGTGATGTTTTTATGCAATGGTTGTCATTTTAATTCATTTCTATGTTACTGGGTGTGTTTTATAGAGATTAGAGGTAGTACAGAGTGTTTTTCGAGCCAAAAATTTAAATTTCTGAGTTTACTCGCTGAGCGAAGTTCATGCTCGCCTAGGCGAACATTCATCTGGAAAACCCAGAATTTTGAACGTTTGCTCGCCAAGCGAAGCATAATTCTCACCGAGCGAGTTACATCAGAAAATGAAAATTTTATTTTGCTCTGAGTTTTTCTATTTCATTTTATGCTAATCTCTATATACTTTGTTCTGTATGCATTTCCTGATTGTTTTGCAGGAATGGCACCCAAGCAGAAATCTACCGGTAGCAAAAGGAAACAAGGCGAAACATCTCAAGCATCCATCCTGTTTGATGCTAGCCGCTTTCGGAGTGCACACCATGCTGCATGGTATCAAGAGCTGTTGAAGAGGAAGTTCTGGCATGAGAAGGAATTTATAATCAACCCGGAGGGAAAATATAATGGCATCCTTGGGATTTTTGAAGCTAGAAAATGGGAGAGATTGGTAAGTCCCCCAACAAAGATCAATGGGGACATTGTGAGAGAATTCTACGCTAATGCCATTCCCAACGATCCTGAAGACCCCTTCGAGTTTGAAACCCTAGTCCGAGGCCGAGTTATCAAGTTTCATCGTCCTGCTATAAATGCCTATTTAGGAAACCCTATACTACCTCGAGACTCTGAATATCTTTGTGAATTCCACACTCAGCAAGCCAAAGGAAACTGGGATCACGAGGAGATAAAGAAAGCAATTTTCAAAGAAGGTAAGGATTATGACATTAGCCCAGCCGGGAGACCCTTTAGAGCCTTGAAGCAAAACATGACTCTCCCTGCCCAAGTGATCCTTAACCTTATCCTCCACAATATCCGACCAAAAAGCCACACCTCCTCGACCACCCTTGAAGTGACCCCTCTCATCTACTACATCCTAGCCGAAAAACAAGTGGATGTAGCCCGCATCATTGCTAATGAGATCACCTCACCTAAATGCCCACTTGCTTTTCCTGGCCTTATCATGGGTCTATGCCAAGCTGCCCGCATCGTCCTCCCACCTCAAATTCATGAGCAAATTGTTAATCCGTTGGATGATGCATACATTGCTCGGCACAATGAAGATAAGCAAGCAAGACATGCCCCTCAGCAACAGCCTGAATCTTCTCAAGCCCAGCAACAACAGCAACAACAACCTCCTCAGCAGCTCCAATTCTCTGATTGGGACCCAAGGTATCTAGCTTCTTATAACTATACTTGGGATGTTATGGAGGCTAACTATAGGGGACAGCTGGGAATTCAGGAGTCCCTATTCAGGTTGCAGCATCAGTGGGAAGTTCCATCAGACCCGACTCAGCAAATAATGACTCCTGCTCATTTCCGGTCTCATGTGGCTTACCCTGAAGACAGGCCATTCTATCATGGAGGGGGCAGTTCGCGTGCAGCTGCAGGTGATGGTGCTGGTGATGGTGTAGCTGATGGTGGTGGATCAGATGAGGAGACTCAAAGTGATGAAGACATGGAGGAGTGAAGAAGGAGTGAAGAAGGAGTTTGACTTGAAAGCCCGCCACTAATAGTGAAATATTTTATAAGCTTTCAGTCAAAAAAAATTTTGGATTGTTTCTGAACAATATGGTTTGTGTACTTTTGTTTCTGTACTTCTGTTTCTGTACCTTTGAATTCTGTATTTTGATTCTGTATTTTGCTTTTGTACTTTGAATTCTGTACTTGTGGTACTTTATGCTTTATGTTTTATGTTTTAAAATTATGTGTGTTTTATTTATTTTGTACCATATCTTATTTAGTATATTTTAATTTACCAATTGAATGAACTCTGCTCAAAAATTCAAAGTTAAATGCTTGAACTAAAGCCAAAGCATTGAACAAAGAATCAGGTGAGTGATAATGATAGAAAGTTTGTGACAAAGCGCAAAGCTAAGGTACTCGTTTCTTGTTTTTCTAGGTATATACTTGAATGTGAAATGAGTACTTTGCACACAAATTTATTTTATTCAGTTTTACACAAGAACATATTTATGTTTGAACCAATTAGAACTAGCCAAAATGTGAGGAATCCTCAAAGTCTTTGTATATAAGCAGGAGACCGGCATTTTTGTCTAACTCGATTCTTTTATGTTAAATCTAAAAGTTGTTTTAAATTGTATGAAAGCACTGAAATGATCAAGGCATTCTTTTGAATTTGAGAATAAACACTTGACCACAAAAAGCCTACCCTGTGAGAAGTGAGTATTTGATAACCCCATTGAGCCTAATGAATCAGAATCGTTAACTATGAACTGCCAATATTCATAAGCTCAATGCTTAGTGAAATTGCCAGAGTTTGTAAAAAAATCCAGTTCATAGTTAAATCACTATTGGATTCTGATATTTTACTTTCATTTTGAACCCTTATCCATCATGTTTATTTGTCCTTTGCCTAATGATAAAGGAACATTCAATTAGGGTATCAATGTGAATAAGTTGGGGAGAAAAGGGAGGTAGTGAATGTCAAGCAATTAGTGAATTTTGAAATTGATCTTGACAACAAGAAAAAGAAAAAGAAAAAGAAAAAGAAAAGAAAAAAGAAAGAAAGAAAAGCAAACCAAGAAAAAGAAAAGAGAAAAAGAGAAAAAAAATTCAATAAATAGAAAAAGTTGTCAAGATCAAAGTACTACTTGTAAATCACCAAGAGTTGTTTGTGAAAAAGGAGGAAGTTGTATAATTAGAAAGAATGTTCCTCTATGTTTGGCCATTTTGAATTCAATTTTTCCCACATATGACATTTCTTTTGAAACCAAGCCAAATTACAACCCTCAAAGACCTTGTGATCTATGCCTTTGTGCTTTTAGAAACGATAATTAGATGGACGCATAACTTAATCGGAATGTTAGCAAACTTTCCGGATGAGTGTTCAAAACCCACACAACTTGATTTCAATTTGTTCATTTACTTAAAAAGAAGTGTGTTAGGTGTGGTTCAAATTTAAACATGTTGTTTGCTAGAATTTTGTGATATGAACTTTGTGTTTAGGACTTTTGTCACATTCATGGTATATATCTTGTTTGATGAGAAACTTTACTTTTGCTCGCGCTGTCACAATTGAATCATTCATCTGAGAAACTTTTCTTCAATAACCAGATTTTTGCTTCATGCTCAACTTTGTCCAAAGCCTTGATTTTTCCATTATTTTGAATCTTTTGTTTGAGGACAAACAAAGAACTAAGTTGGGGAGTATTTGATAAGTGGCAAGAAATGAATAAATTCATGTCTTTTACAAGGCTTTTTAGTTACTTGTTTTGCAAGTTATCTTAGGAAAAGCATGGAATTTATGAATAAATGCCAATTATACTTTGTATGCCTTATTCTTCCCCATTTGTGTAGGAAAAAGCAAGCCAGGACTTGAAAATAGCAAGAAATCAATAAGAGAAGAATAAAGAATCTCGCCCAGCGAGTGCTTGGCGAGTGAATGGCGAGTAGAGGCAGGGATTTTCATGAGTTTTCAAAGTATACACTCGCCTGGCGAGTGGTTGGCGAGTTCAGGCAGGGATTTTCAGGAGCAGGGGAAGCTTGATTTCGCTCAGTGAAATATTGGTCGCCCAGCGATATCCTCAAGGCGGTTTAATGCTATGGAAGACGTGGCAGAAAGCCACTGGCCAGAAAGTTAAACTCGCCGAGCGAAATTAATCTCGCTGAGCGAGATATCACTTATCAGTTTTAGTATTTAAGCTTTGTTTCAGCTTTTAGGTTAACAACTTCTGATATTATTAAGCATTTATTAAGAACATATTTTAGAGTTTTATTACCAGAGAATAGGGCAAAAAGAGGTGCACTTCAAAGGACAAAAGGGATCAAGATTAGATCACCTAAGGGTTTTTGAGAAATCAAAACTTAGCATTGATCTTCATCTTTTCTCTAGCTTTTGTATTGTTGACATGAAAATGATCAACTAAATCTCCTTTGTTGGGATTAGAGGTAATGAATCAAACTAGATGTAATCTTTTGATCATGTAAATATATGATTCTTGTGTTTTATATCATATTGAAATTTATTCTTGTTATTCAATCTTATGTATGATTTAGTGTTATTGAAAAATACATTTAAATCTAGGGTTAGGATAATTTTCTATTAAAACAAGTGTTCTAGACATAGAATTATGTTTTGATAATCACTTAAAGCATCAAGACTTAATGCTATTGGATCGTTTAATAGATTGAGAAATCATCGATTAAACGATACGATCGATCTCACAACTTTATTTGGACACGAATGATGTTGTCGAGTGATGTGTGATAATATCGTTAAAAAGTGAGTAAAACTAGAATCCATATATAAATGATCATTAGAACATTATCGATGCTTGATTTATGAACTTTGATTCCGACACTTTTATGCCCTATTACTCGTCGTATTTATTTATATTTTAAAGTCGAATAGTTTTTAGTAAACAAATGATAAAACCCTGACTTAAAATGATAATCGATGTTGAATGGTTTAAGGTATCGCGCAAATCCCTGTGGAGACGATCCTAATATACTCACGTGTAGATAGGAAAATATAATGTGAGAATGAGCTTGCATCACAAGTCTAGAATGAACGTAAAAAAATATTCAAGTCAATAGAGTGAGGATCATTTTAACTACATCTTAAATGGCTTGCATCCTCCCTCAAATAGTGGTGGTATTGCACTTGTAGATAAGTGGTTGACTTTTCCCGACATGGGTCACATCGTTGCAACTTATTACAATAGAGTTGTAGTGGAGTTGACAAGTCACGAAATAGGAAATTCGGAATCCTTTTTCCCACTTAGAGGAGTGCCACCGCTTAAGCAAAAAAACCCCATCATGTGCCTAGGATTAATTCCCAACCATTTTGTTCTTGTTTTTTTGAAAGATGGTTGTCCACTACCTCCATCATCTACGGAGTGGAACATACACAGAAGTGAAGAGGCATCGACTTGGGAATTTGAGTTTTTGGATCAACAAGCTAGGTTCCGAGACCTAATGAACATTGAGAAAAGAGAAAATCCGCTCCCACAAAAAAAGTCAAACCAAGCCAATCCAATTGTGTGTGACACTCCTGAAAAAGCAAAGCAAGAATTTCAAGTTATTGCAGAAGATGAAGATGGTTCAAATTGACTTGATGCGATATGACTGATTTTTTGTTTTTGTCGGTGTTCATCCTTTTTTTTGGTCGATATTACACCAACATTTTTTTTGTGGTCGATATTGTAACGCCAATTTTTTGTGGCCAATATATAACTAACATATTAATATATATAAATATATAACTTTTATGTGGTGGAATATGCACCTACTTTGTTATTGGTTATAATGTTTCCGCATTTGATATATATATTGGTTATTACGTTTAATTTAATATTATTCTGATGTTTGATATTTCATAAACTTTTGTGAAGTTAAACATGTCTGCGGTTGCACAAATTGAAGCTCATGTCCGGTACGCTGCTTTCAAAAAGACAATTAAGGTTTTTCTAAGTCCGACCGACACTATGGATGAGTTGAAGGCACAACTTAACAGTTATTTTCTCCATGTTGGTGAAAATCATCATACATGTCATGTATTTGCTCAGATGCCAATTTATGACCTGGGGACAGATAAAGATGAAGACATGTGGAAAACGGTCTATTGGCCTCGGCTTATTCGTGACGATAGTGACGTTGGATTTATGTTTAGGCATATGGTTAAAAATAATGTATTATATCTTTGTGTTCGTTCCAACTGTATGTGCAAAGAATGTCGGTAGAGATTTAGAGATTTCATGTAATATTATGTAATGTGTTGTTGAATGTCAAACACTATTTATGTTTTTGGTGAATTTCAAACATTCGTGTAATTTTAACGAAATGTCGAATTGATTTTATTTTGGTCAATTGTGAAAGATTATGTAATGTTCTTGCTTTATGAATGATTATAATTGATGTATGATTTGTACTGCCTTTGGAATTGTTGTTTTGGATTACAGGTAATAAATCGGCCGAAAAATGACTTGCTTGCAAAAATAGCAGGTTTTGTTCTGCATAATTGCTCGCAGCGGCAGTTAACTGTCGATGGCACCATCCCAGCTGCAGTTAACTGCCGCCGGTGTAAAAATGTCATTTACTGGTGTGTTTTAGCTTTGTTTAATGTGGGAAAAGCAATTTTCTAAAAACAATAGGTGCTTCTCTTTAGGCCCTCCCAATGTCTCAAAGGCCCCTAAATACACATCCGATAATTATCTATCGGATGTACATTTTTCTGAAAAACATACATTTGATAGATAATTACTGAATTTGTATGTAGGGGACTATAAAAATATTAGTGGGGGCCTAAAGAGAAACATTCAAAAACAATTGCATCTCAAGAAATTTTGTCAAAATTTCCATTCAATTTTAATGGTATACAAGAGAAGCCCATTTTATTCTTTTCAAAAATTAATGTTACTCAATTAATTTTTTTTCTATTAAATTTTTTTAAAAAATTAAACCCTTCATTGATAATATACATTAAAATTAAGCCCTCCAATATTGAAAAATATTAAAACTATAATTACTCAATTATTGTTATTATTTTTGCATGTGGGCCATTACCTTTGGACTACCAATCACAAATAGATTTAACTAATTTTGCACTTTTTTATTTCTTAAAATGAAAAGTATAACCATTAAATACATAAATAGTAACTGTAGTAAAATTTCCACATGTTTGTGAATGACCGTTAAATCTTACGCAAGGTCAAATTTCTAACTTTCTAATTGTACAAATTTAAATAAGGCATTATGTCAAATGACTAACTTCCTTAATTAATAATTATTATACACTGAAAAATTGTCACTAATGAAATTTTCAAAATATACACGGAAAATTATCGACGCTAAAATGTCCATACTATTTGGATTATCACATTGCTTCAATTATACAATGATATTGAACTCTTTTCAACTATTTAACATTGATAAATTATTTAAAATAATTATCAGAGACAAGACAAGTTGCCAGTGAAAAAAAATTAAAATAACTATTATACATTGGAAAATTGTCACTCATGAAATTTCTAAAACAACTACTATACACAGAAAAAATTGTCTCTGCTAAAATGTTTATACCATTTAGACAATTATATCGCTTCAACTCTTGAACTATACTTTTCAACTATTCAATGCATATAATTTCGATACATAAAAAAGATGAGAAAATATTTGTAGCTGATACATACAAATACACACCGGACAAAGATTTGTGACTGATAAGTAAAAAATAAACACAAGGTAAAGTTTCTTCTTTGATAAATATATTTAAAGAAAACTACGAGACAAATTTGTTATTGACAAAGACTTGATATCTTAAAACATTTTAATGATATCATTTAATTGTACTAATGTATTCTGTTGCAATAATGTGTGTTGCTGGTGTAAACATAAGAAAATATAAGGGACAAGTTACCGTTGATACAAACTTTAAAATCATTATTCACGGAAAGAGTTGTCACCGTTAAAAACAATCAAATTACTTATTGTTATTGTTGTTGGTTAACTTATTTCTATGGTTACGAACTTATCCAATTTTTGTCTTCTTCTTTAATTTGAAAGTTTTACTTTAACTTACTCCACACATATCACTTATATTATCCAATTGGCGACCAAGTTCTCATCTATATAATATAAGAAAGAAGTGTCTATCTTATACAAATTTGTATATTGAATTACCTAACTAACTATATATCTTTATAATATAACAAATTAAGAAGTTGTGGAAAATTCAACATTGCCCTTATTCCAAACTGAGACATGCTTATTTGAGTTCAAATATTACTTTTTTGTGACCAAATGCATCTAATTTTACTAATGTAAAATATTATTATACAATATAAGTAAAGAAAATCCGTTGGAGGAAGATGGTGATGGTGCAATAGTGTGTGAGGCGGTCATAGCAGTGCAAAATATTATTATACATGAGAAAATTTGTTCTTGCTAAAATGTTTCTACTATTCAAACTATTACATTAAACCCTCTTTGATTAAAATGCATTGGAAAAGTTGACATTGATTAAATTCAATTATCATGCACTTCACAAGTTTTCACTAATAAAATTTAAGAATTAACTCAAATGCACGAGATAAGTTGTCACTGATTAAACTAACTTTAACACACGAGACAAGTTGTCGTTTATAAAAAATTGTTCTTGCTAAAGAATTTCTACTAATTAGAATATCACCTCACCTTAATTCTACAATGATATTGATCCCTCATCAATTAGAATGAACGGGATAAGTGGACATTGACTAAAATTTTAGAAATAACTAAAATGCATAAGAACTTGTTATCATTGATACAAAATTTATAATAATTATAATACACAGGTCATGTTGTTATTGATATAAATTTAAAATAATTATTATACACGGGACAAGTCATCTTTGATACATATTATAAAATAATTATTATATATAAATTTTGAAATATTTTTTTATACATGTGACAAGTCATTGCTAATACATATGATAAAATTATTATTATCATACAATGAGAAAAGTTATCACTCCTAAAAAGTTAAAATTACTAATTTAACGAGCAATCTTTATGTTTATCTTTATTTTTATTCCTAAAAAAAGTGGGCATTAAACCCTTTATTTTTATATTTATCTTTATATTTATCTACTATTTAGAATATCATATCACTTTAATTCTACGATGATATTGAACCCTCATCAACTAAAATGCACGGGATAAGTGAATATTGACTATAATTTTAGAAATAACTAAAATGCATAGGATAAGTTGACATTGATTCAATAGAACTATCATGCATAAGACAAGTTGTCATTGATAAAATGCACAAGAGAAGTTGACAATGATTAAATAAAACTATCATGCACTTGACAAATTTTCAATAATAAAATTTTAGTGACTAACTAAAATGCACGGATAAGTTGTCACTAACTAACTAACTTTGATGCATGAGACAAGTTGTCCTTTATAAAAAATTGTTCCTAATAAAATGTTTACTCCCTATTTAGA